>CM047588.1:1400726-1430545 GCA_026184515.1 Peronosclerospora sorghi | reverse complement strand
ATCCAAATGAGAACGTGATACACTCCACGAACGATATCTCCACGTAACAATCCAAAAGACTTAATAACACGTTCCAAACGTTCGTAACTTGAACTTGGGAGGACGACCAAAATGTACTCCCGTCGAGGGACTTCCGGCGGGACAAGTACGTATATAACGCTTCCCGGCCGGGTATAATGAGCTGGAGGGGATTATTCGACCCTCCGCTCCCAAACACTCTGCGGCGTGCAGAGGCGACTAATGTACAGGGCGAAACGACCCCCGGTTGAGTTAAGGCCCAACAATTAAGACGTAAGACCAAAAAAAGCTCTTATCAGGCGAAACCAAAAACAACACCCAAGGCCAAAATCAACACTACACTCCTGTGGTAAAGCGTACCGTAAAATTGGTACGTAATTAGGGGCATAATTATAGACACCCCTATAGGCGTAGCTGTGGTAGAGGGTACCGCAAATTTTGTCGGTACAATAGTCGGTACAAAAGGTGGTACGATAGTGGGCACCACAATCGGTACCACAGTTGGTACCCCAGACGGTACAACTGTTGACACAACGGTAGCGGACAGGGACGAGGCGTGTATAGGACGTCTCAGACGATGCGACAACTGGCACGGTTACCTGACGGTAACCCGAAGGTAAGCGGTCGAATGGTCGACAAAAATGCGTAGGAATGGGTAGTTCTGATTGGTTGATATTAGGTTTTGGGTAGATATTAGGATATAAGCAATAATAAAGTTCTCCTTTTGCGTACGATCGCGCCGATCGTTTACAGGGACAGCAACTTAGGGCCTCCCTCTTCTACTAAATACCTCTACGTCCCGGGCGGGAGCACTTAGTGCATTTTTGGCCCACCGGTAGGCGTAGAGCGTGATAACTCATCCGCAACTCCGCCCGCTGTGTCAGTGGTTTTTCTTTTAAAGGTTTTTTGGTCTCGGGAACGTGGTCGAGCAGTGCGCTCTCACCTCTTCCTCTATTGGTCCATGTTTTGGCCCCTAGTGTTCCGCTGCTTTAAGCGACCCACGGGAACACTAGGCGGATTTTTGGTGGTAATCGTCGATCGGCCCGTCGAACGCGCTGATCGACCGTCCCTCTAAGCCTTAAGTCTAGAATAAAAGGTATTTTTTGGGTATTCTATTGACGGATTAAGCTTAAGGAGGCTCTGTGATCGGGCAGTAAATATTTCCGCTGCCTGATCGAGAACCCCTTCGCCGATCAACACCTGATCGACACACTGCGACTCGCGACCCGCACTCAGCTGCTCACAACTCGCGCCAACTAGCTGATCCACGACTTTTAGCACCTGATCGCGCCTGATCGAGTCTGATCACCGCTGATCGACGACTCTTAGTGCCTTCCCAAGCCTGATCACTGTTGATCACACCTGATCGCACGTGGTTAAAGCTTGATTGCGCCTGATCATTGCCTGATCGCATCAGTCGACTCACCACAAGTCAACTCAGTCTTGCCACAAGGAATTGTAGTGTGCCATCCCGCCACCTGGAGATCGACCCACGCCTAAGCCGTCGGGTACACAAGGTGAGCAGAAACACAAGAAGTCAAGGACAACCGGAGGACCCCCTTCGTCAGTCGGCGGTCCGGGCGCCGTGGTACCGCCTGATAAAGCCTCAAAAACTTTGATCAGCCGCTCCACCACACTCCCTACCCCCTATGGTCCCCAATACGTACAAACATGAAAATATGTAGGTACACGCAATCTCATGTGACTTACCAAAATCCGTGTTCTTGACACCTATTGCACATAATAGGATTAAAATCCTCCTGGATTTCCACCAATCCGATCGCCGATAAGCCGATCGGTGTGCTGCTGACCGGAAATAACCAAAATGCTTGGGTCCGCTTCGACACATTTGCGTACGATCGGGCAGATGTTTACAGGGACGGCAACTTAGGGACTACCTTCCTCGTATACCTTACGTCCCGGGCGGGAGCACTTTGTGCGTTTTTGGCCCACCGGCAGACGTAGAGTGTTGGGAACTTGACGCAACTCCGCTCGCTGTGTCAGCGGTTCTTCTTTTTAAAGGTTTTTGGTCTCGGAAACGTGATCGAGCAGTGCTCTAAACTCTTCCCCGTTTGGTTCACGTTTGGCCCCTTGAGTTCGGCTGCTGCAAGCGCTCCATGGGAACGCTAGGTGGATTTAAGAAAATTTCCCCCCCTTGTAGGTCTAGGCTAGGAATACATATATTTGGGTGTTCCTTTAGCTGTTTAAGACTTCAGAGGCTCCGCAATTGGGCAGTGAAAACTTCTGTTGCCTGATCAAGTACCCCCTTCGCCGATCAACACCTGATCATCGATCTGCAACTACGCTATGTGATCAACAACTCGCAGGTCGCGCCGACTTGTACAAATCGTCTACATTGATCACCGACTCTGATCATTCCCTGATCAAAGGCCGGCCCTGCTGATCAACGACGTTTAGCGCCTGATCAAGCCTGATAAAGCCTGATCACTACTGATCGAACCCGATCACACCTGATTCAAGCTTGATTGTACCTGATCACGCCTGATCAGAGCATAGGCGTTTCGTCACAAGTTTCCCGAATCTTGCATCAAGGAATTGTCGTGTTTACATCCCCGCCACCTGGAGAGCCGCCCACGCCCATGCCGTCGGGAACACAAGGTGAGCAGAAAGACAAGCAGTCAAGGACAACCGGAGGCCCCCCTTCGTTAGTCGGCAGTCCGGGCGCCGTGATAACGCCTGATCAAGTCTCACAAACTTTGATCAGCCACTCCACCACAATTGTGCGCGTGCCCGGATCTTTGGGCTACGGGATATCACCGCGATTCTACGCAATATGGCGCTGATGCGGACTTGAAAACGGAAGCGGAAGCAGAAGTGAAGATAAAGGTGGAAAAGGAGGAGGTGGTTGTGACGACGGAAGGCAGTTCGCCGTCGTCATGTCTGAAAAAGGAAGGAAATGCTGATCATAGGGACCTGGGGAGGTATCTTGATGAGATAACAGAGGCGAAGCCTCAACCACCTTCCGAGGCTCCTTCGGAGCCCATGCGGATCACAACGCAAGTTGTGATCCGCCAAGTGTATGTGTGTATAAGGATCCGGATTGAGATCCTATGGTGAAGTATTACAAGACTGACCAGCCGAAGGCGTTGCTAAAGGCACCTGGGTCGGAGAGCGACGCAAGTCGATCAAGTACGCCACCAACGGAATTTGATCTGGTGAAAACGTTTTACCAAAAGGTTTACAAGGGAGAATTGGAAGATTTCTTATTGACGAACGCGATCATGAACCTCCTAGGGGTCACGATCAGCGGAGATCTGAAATGACTGGTCGATCGACCAGTGACGAATTGGAATGACAATCTTCGACTGGTGTTAAGACTAATACGCCTGATCAAGCAAGCTGGTCTGTCGACAGGAGCCTACGATGCCGAAGTAATGTTCGATCAGGACATAGGAGACATTATGGACGCTACACATCGACTATACGAGGTGGTTGTACCAATCGTAGGTCGATCTAATATGGATTAGCCTCCCAGTTCTCCGCCCAAAATTGAAGCGGGACCGTGGATTAACGTAGCAAAGCACACGGAATCATCGTGTTACGAATCTTTCCCTTTCGAAGGCGATGAACCGGAAGTGGAGTCGAGCAGTGCCGGAAGATTAGAGACCAAGGTCACCAGAATGACAGTTTGACAGAAAGATGAATCCAAGTTCTCAGCTATCAAGACGAAACATCAATCGCTCAAGGTATAAGATGATCAAGTATCGCAAGGTCCACAGCTGCAGACATTCTTTGATAAGGCTATGGAGAAGTTTCTGGCTGAGGAAAGAAGCAAGTTGATACGTGGAGTCGTTGGCACCAAAAACCAACAGCTAAAGCCAGGAAGAGATGCGTCGATCAAGGATATTGACATGGAGTCCGTGCATTCGCTGCGTGATCAACAGTCGAAGCCAGAAAGATCGACGATGGTCAAGGACGTTGACATGAAATATGTGTATTCGTTCCATGATCAACGATCCCAGAGTGATTACATTGACCCAGATGAGCCGATCACACTGCCGCGACGAGCCACGGTTGCGTCCGCGTATACTGGGATGCCTGATCAACAGCCGATTCCCAGGATCCGGATGTCTGCGATCAGTGATTTTAAAGAATTTTCGGGAAAGGAAGGAGATGAAGATCAAGCGCGGAATTGGATTAGTCGCCTCAAGTCAGCTTTTATGCGTGATCAAGCTTCTGATCATGAAAAATGTTTGATCCTGGGCGATCTATTAAAAGGACCAGCGCGCGATTGGCATCGCCAGCTGAGTAGAGGCACTCGATCAAGTTGGAAAAGTCTCGTGGATGAGTTTGAAGTTAAATACTGTGGAAGTGGTCAGTCGGCATACCGCCAGTATTATTACACGAAGCAGCGGTCGGATGAAAGCCCTATTGAGTATCTTCACCGGTTGAATGTGGCGGGACTGGGAGCCAAGTTGCCGATCAGTGATGGATCGCCCACGATCTTACGCAAGCATGTGCAACGTTTTCTGGATACATTGGCCAATCGCGAGCTCGCTGATCAACTGGCACTTCTGCGGTTGGATACCGCCATGGATCTGGAAGAGACGTTGCGGGCGTATGCGCGCAATAAGTGGTACCAGCCAACAGCGGCGGTAGGTACCAGCCTATTTCGCAAGAAATTCGGCGATGATCGGGCACTTGCCTCGGCGCGGAAGCCAAAGCAGTACGCGCGATCAAGGTGACGTCTGGGAGTGAAGAATCATGTGCCTACGACAGTGGAAGTGATGGGGATCAGCGCCGTTACATGATTGCTGCTATGCGCGATCAACCAGGGGCGCTCGATCAACCTGGTGAGTCCCGATCGGGTAAACGAAGTGATTCAAGTGCAGTTGATCAAGGGGCGGTGAAGAAATGCAGTCATTGTGGGTCGATCAGGCACGATAATTTACGTTGCTGGAAGCGGATGACCTGTCTCAAGTGTGGCAAGAAGAGACATCCGACCGATCAATGCTTGTACGTCTGCCGAGCATGCGGCGAAGTTCACGATGCCGGCAAGTGCCCTATGGAAGAATTTTACAATCGCATTTGTCAGTGGTATAATCCCACCAATCATGCTGGAATGTTGCCCAGGGAATCCGAAGACCTATTAAATTTGGAAGCTCGCCACGTTGGAACCTTGTACGAGACGAGCGTTCTGGTCTGTGTATTTTTGCATATGTGGATAAGAAGAGGGCTGATCAAGCAGCAGGAAGAGATAATGAAAAATGTGATCAGACTGATTTACCACGTTTGGCTAATTTCCGTATTGATGAGTTTTCTCGATCCCCGGTGATCATGGAAGATGATTTACTTCCGGGTGAATCGCGTGGATATTGGAAGTGTCACTCGCCCGAAAAATGGTTTAAACAATCCAAGGCGAGCGGAAAAATTAATAACGAACGAGCTACGTTATTATTTGTTTCTGGTGCCGAAGTGTCGATCATCGACTCAACCTTTGCTCGTTAGGTGAGTTTTCAGATCGACACGAGTCAAACACAAGAATGTGTCGGTATCGGTGAAAGTGCATACCTCACAGAAGTGCGCACTAAAATCAAGATTACGTTAGCGGGCTCGTTGGTTTATTATTTCCATGCATGGGTGGGCAGACTTGTCGGTCAAGATGCTATACTGGGTATGGATTTTATGATACCAGCTGGTGTTTGATTAGACATCGCCCACGGTGCTATAAGTTTGCCTGATGAGGTGATCATCCCATTGGAGGGACGCCGACAGCTGTACGGATCGAGTGGTTATCATATGAAACTTAATCAGTACGAACAGATCCCAGTAGGTCGATCTGCTGAGGTTCGGATTTATGACCAGCGATCTCGAAAGTTGTGGATTACTCGTGGAAAAGATTGGACCCCCACTATTAATAGGGGCGTGGGTCATTTGCGATATCTGCGTGTTACGAACGTCGTTGATCATCCGATAATTGTGCAAGACGATACGATTTTAGGTATCTGGATGAACAAAGATGACGTGCCCCGTCGCCCTGGATTTGTTTCGATAGGGTCTAACCGTTATAAGGAGTGGCAAAATCTCGCGTATCAAGCGTCTACCGATTCTGTGTATGGCGGTCAAGAAAGTGTCGATCAAGGTCCCCTAGTCGAGAAGAAGGAGTATCCTACTCCTCAAAGTATTTTAGTGCGTCCTACGGACCCGATCGTCACATCTGTGGCATGGGTAACCGGAGGGTCGCAAAAGGTGCAAGAGGTGCAACAACGGTGCAATCAGGAGCCGGGGACGAAAGGTCCTACCTTAGATCACGGATTTGAACAACCTGTTGCAAGAGATACGCCCATTCAAGATACGCGTGACCACCCTTTCTCAGCCGATCCTAGCGAAGTTGGTGTAATCCCTATCGATGATCAAGTTTGCTACCATGAAGGTGGAGATTTTTATGTGGAAGAACTGGAGAAGCAGCTTGATACGTTGCGCGAAGTGTCTACAAGTACCGGAGAGGTGACTAAAGATGATTTTCTAGTCGGAGACCCCTTGCTCAACACGGCAGAAGAAATTGATCAGCTTCGCGATATAATTTGGGCTAAAAACATCTGTTGATCTGGAAAGGGAACTCGCTACCTCTTGCTGCACGTGGAGTTGTTTGCGATATCGATGTAGGCAATGCGCGCCCGATCGCCCAAAAGTTTCGAAAGGTGGCTCCGCTATTTCGCAAGAAGTTATCGGCCTTGACCAAGGGTCTATTGGCTACTAAGATCATTCAGCCGTCTACTTCACCCTGCGCATCACCTATAGTGATCATCGTGAAGAAGAATGGGGTTGATATCCGCTTATGTATCGATTATCGCGCGGTGAATCAACTCACGCATTTGATGGTATAACCAATGCCCCTTATCTCTGATTTACTCGAAGATTTGGATAAAGCGTTGTGGTTTTGCTCTTTGGATATGGCGAGTGGTTTTTGGGTCGTGTCTATGACCGATCGAGCACGTCAGATTTCGGCGTTTGTCACTCCGTTTGGATTGTTTGAATGTAATAGGAGCCCTTTGGCCTAAAGCTAAAGAATGCTCCGCAAATCTACCAGCGGCTGGTTGATAATGCATTATACGGGTATCTCAAGGTTAAGGACGGCGCTGACGAATCGGTTGATGTATTTACTGTGGGAGATCCCGACCAAGCCCGAGGACCGTCTGTGATGCAGCGGCGGTAATATATCGATGATATTTTGATCCATGCACCTACATGGACTACCCTGTGTGACAAGGTGCGGCACCTGTTGGAAAAGTTCGAATAATGGAACTTGTTCAATCAGCATGGATAAATCGTACTGGGGGCGAAGTGAAGTTCCTTATTTAGGGCATCATGTCTCTAGCCGCGGTTTGGAAACAAATCCAAAAAAATTTGGATGATCTGATCGATTTGCCTTTCCCTGGTACCATACGTGCTATGCAATCGTTTTTGAGAAGCTTGAACTACTACCGTCGATTTATTGAAGATTTCGTGATCTATGTCGCTGTGCTCTACGAATTAAGGGAGATAGATTATCAAGAGTTGAAGAGCCGATCATTGAGCAAGTAGAATTCGGATCATGAAGGCGATCGATTAATCAGGGCAAAAGTAGCATTCAGCATGCTGAAAGCGAAGATTGCGTCAGCCCCAACCCTGCGCCATTTTTATCAGACGAAAACGCCGGTGATCGTGGTTTACGCCAGCAATGGGCGGTATCTGCCGCGCTGGTACAAGAACATGATCAAGTGTATTGTCCCGTCGCATTCGCAATCCGAACATTGAAGAGCGGTGAGCTGAATTAACAGCCCCGTCGAAAAGGAAGTTCTGGCGCTTCTACGGGTTTTGGATGTTTACTTCACGATGCTGGTCGGAAAGACGATTACTGTCTTGTCACGTTTATCAACGTTGAAATGGTTACTAACATCCAACGGTCTGGACGGACGATTGGGCAGATGGGCTGCGATCTTATCACAATGTGACCTTGAGATCAAGATATGTGTACAGGTAGAAGAGGAGGTACTAGGGGCGTTAGCTGCAAGTATCACCCCTCGCACCGAAATTGATGAAGCACTGATTGCGATCGCGCCGAAAAAGCAACCTCGACAGATGATTGAAGTACCACCTCCTACGGTTGAGAAAGGCGAAGAACTCTACGTGATCCGTTTCGATGGAACTGCAAGTGTCAAGCGACGTGTGGGTGAGTTTGGCGCTATCGTATGAAAATTACCGGAGTGGAATATTATGACCGCGGTAGCTGATCATGCACCTGATATCACGGTGAACGAAGCGGAATACCATGGATTGCTTTTAAGTTTGGACCTACTGTCGCGATACCCCAAAGGAAGGATGACCGTGTGTGGAGATTCGAATTTGGTAATCAGGCAAATGCGCGATGAAATAGAGTGTAACGCTCCGCGATTGCAATTGTTGCAACAGCGTGCGTTTAACCTCCTTCGCTAATGAACCGATCATGATCTGGTGCATGTTAAAAGAGAGTTGAATAATAGTGCAGATCATATCACCACTATGGCCATGCAGGGTGAAGCAAGATGTGAGATTGATTACGAGAAACAGCTGGAGGAATTGGACGATCTCAACAGATTGTCGGAAGTGATCACGTGGAATGAAAATCCCAATGCCCCGCAAGTACTAGTGATTACACGATCACGTAACCTACATCAGCCGAGACCGTCAACGTGGCCCGATATATCTATAGCCGGGATAAGGGCGTAACGGGTGAAAAAGGCGCAGGACGAAGAGAAATGGATTCATGATTTGCGAAGTTATCTGTATGGTGACGTCTCACAATTGAGCGCAGACGAGGTAAAGGATTGCGCGAAAATTTCCGACAACTACGATGTCGGCGAAGAAGGATTGCTGATTTACTGTGGTAATATGGCTAAAGAAAAATCCAGAGATGATAAAGATGATCAAGACGATCGAATTTCTTCGATTAAGCTGGTCTTACCCGAGACCCTACATGCGGATGTCCTCCACATTATCATGTGAGCTTGGAAGGAGGCCACCAATGCATAGGGCGTACATAACAGCAAATCAGACGATACTTTTATTGGCGTGGTCTATTTCGAAGTGTACAAAGATTTGTTGTACAATGCGTAGATTGCGAGACGGGGAAGGTCCAGTCTACGATCAAGGGCATGTCGCCGGGGATTATCGAGGCTACGTACCCATTCCAAGTGATAGCCATGGATCATATCCCGTCACTACCCCGATCAACGGATGGACATTCGTAACTGCTGATTTGGACGGATCTGTTCACGGGATGGTGATCACGAAAGCCGGATCACCTTGGACAGCTCGGAAAGTCGCCGAAAATTATGAAGAATGCGTATTTCGACGATTTGGGGCTAGTGAGGTGATCAGACATGATAGGGAACCTGGTTTTATGTCGGAAGTATTTCTTGCGCTCAACAAAATCGTGGGACAACGTCAGAGTGCCACTATGGCATACCGTACACAGGCGAACGGCAAGGCGGAAAGAACGGTGCAGTCGATTACACGGGCGATCAAGATGTAGGTATTAAATGTCGGCCAGAAGGATTGGAGATCGTACGCAGAGCGACTGGTATTCGCACTAAATTCGACCCCTGATCGCATTCGCGGAGAAACACCATTTTATTTGGCGTATGGGTGGGATCCGCGATCGTCGTTGGAATCAACATTACAACTGGGTGGAATTCGGCGTAAAGACCGAGATGCTCGTCGGTGGAGATATAAGTTGCAGAAAGACTACCGATACGCCCGCGACCAAGTGAGCACTCGATTGCACCAAGCGATGGCCGATCGAGCTGAAAAGCACAACGATCGAGTGACACCGCACAAAATCGAAGCTGGTTCAAGGGTCTGGTTCCATCTCGATCGGGTGAAAGACGGTTTCGCGAAGAAACTGGCGCATATGTGGCATGGACCCTTCAGAGTCGATGAGGTGATCGGTAATCATGCGGCGAGACTGGTAACAGCCGGCATCGACTATCTTATGTTCCCAGTGGTGCACCTGTCCAAGTTGAAATTGGTCAAGGAATTTCCCGATCGTCCTACTACTGCGTAAGCGGATGCGGTAGAAGATCGTTTCGACTTCGATGAAGCTTTGCTACCTGAAGACAGCTGGGAAAGCACGCTGGATTCAGATGAATTTTAAGTTGATCGTATTACCGATATCCGATCTGGTCGAAAGACTAGGTATGGAAGAACGTTACGCAAATATCAAGTCTACTGGAAAGGTTATGCTGAGCCGTCGTGGTAAGACTAGGCAGATCTTAACTGTGATGCTATGATCAAGGACTTCGAAAAGAAGTTGGTCATCAGACATCGGTTTGACGTAATGCAAGTGGACGAAGAGTCCAAATAATGCGTGAACGATGGACCGATCGTAGCATTATGATCGAAGAACCTCCGATCGAAGGAAATGACTGATGAAACTTACAATTGATGAAAAATGATGAATGACTCGAATTGGTGTATTTACGATGGATATTGCGAGGTATGGTGATGGATCAACGGCAGATGAGCCGACAGAATACCGATTTATATTATGCATTGAAAAATAATGAAGCAACAGTGGGAAATGGCATGATCAAGATTGTTTATTGATTAAAGAAGAAGTGATCAACCGGCTAATCAGACCCATAGAACTTGCGACGGATGCGAGGAATTTTACGGCCAGGGTGGTCTTCGGGGTAAGACGATATTGAACTCGCCAAGGTCCAAAGTCATCGACTTCTTTCAGCGCGTCTGATAGGGACCGAGGTGTCGGGTCCGATAGGCACCCGGGGTACCACGCCCCATCGTCGGCCGGGGCAAACTTCAAAGGACGGTTTCGAGCGCAATGGTTGATGGACGGGTCCAGGAAAATGTCGAGATCACACTTCCCGTCGATCATCCCCCGCAGGATAAAGTCCACAATCCTCTTCCATGTCGCCCCTGCACGACTTCTGCGCTGACGCCGATAGTTGTAATAGTCCCGGAAGAAAACATCAGTCTCTCGAAGGATTTTCTCGATGGGGAGATAATGCGTCGACTCCCAGTTCTCCAGCGCGTGATGGTTGAGAAACGACCGGTACTTCGCTTCAAATTCGGCAAACCAGCCGACTGAGCGGAAAGAAATGGGCGGCAGCATGGTCGTGAAAATGTCCCAGGGGCGTTGGGAATATAACCGCTCCACCTCCGGCTGGGTGATCAAGCCGAAAATATTGTAAAAATTGTTGCTGTTGCTGAAGTGCGACCAAACCACAAATCAGCCGGAGGGGAATGCGCGGCGGCCGGGAACAACCATCCTGCGGGGCGGGTCAAGTAGTCAAAGACCGCTTGAGTCGTGACGCTATTAGAAGAGTCTAGATTAACTTCAAAACAAATAGAAGCAACTCGTAAAATAATTATCCGAAAAATGAAAAAATTAGGATTTTTTTTTTTCTACGAGTAGGTTTTCCTTTTGTTATTTTACCATGAGGGGTTACTGACGGTCTTCCACCACTTGTTTTACCTTCACCATTAAAAAACTTAAATTAATTTATTTAAAAATTCAAAATAATATTTATTCTTTTTTTAAAATAAGAAAAAATTTAAATAAAAAAAATTATGTTCCTTTAAATAAATTAATTATTCAACCTTTTTTAAATTTTATAGTGTAAACGAAATACTCTACCAATTGAGCTAATTATTCAATTGGGCCTAAGTAGATTTGAACTACTGACTTTACACTTATCAGGCGTATACTCTAACCAACTGAGTTAAAAGATTCAATAATTTATCGAAATATTTATAAATTCTTATTAAAAAAGAATCAATCAAAAATTAATTCTAATTTATTTTTAAATATTAAAGATATTTTACCCTATTTAATAAAAAAAAAATTAAAATTATATATAATTTTAATTTTAATAAAAAACATTTAACGTGCTAATGGTAGAAATAATCTAGGTAAAATAACTGTAAAACATCGAGGTGGAGGACATAAACGTTTATATCGAATAATTAATTTTAATAGATCAAAAAATATTGAAGGTTTTGTCGATAAAATTTTATATGATCCTAATCGTTCAGCCCCAAAAATAACTAATAAAATTCCAATAAATAAAAATGAAAAAAATAAAAATAACCAAAAAGGTAATTTTTTTTTAAATTCTTCAATTTTTTTTTTTAATTTCTTCTTCATCAACCAGCAAAAGGTATTATTAATTTTCATCATGATTTAATGTTTTTTTTAATCATTATTACTGTATTTGTTTGTTGGATGTTATTTAAAGTAATAATTCTTTTTAATGATCAAACCCATTGAGTTGACTTAGAGTCCAGGGCAGGATGTCGGCGTCAGTGGCATCATCAGGCACCGTGATCAACGACTTGAAATCACCCGTACGAGGAAAAAGGGACCCGGCAGAGCCTTGATCAGGTAAGTCTTCGCTCCCGAACTCGCTCATGGTTGGAGTAGAGGGAATGGAAGCGATCGGGTCAGGGTATTCACCTTCATCGTCCAGATAAGGACTTGGGGGATCATCGTTCTTCGTCTTCGCCTCCGAAATAGGGGAAAGGAGGCGTGGCCGCTTCGACCGAGAGTAAGATCGGGAACGATGAATACTTCTTTTAGGCGAAGGAGCGGCGCGGCTGATCGAGCCGTCTGGAGAAGCAGCGGGAAGTCTAGTAGGCGATGCGGCCTGATTAGAACTTGCCAGAGGGGTACGGGCAGCCGGTGTGATCTGCATCCGCAACGACATATGTAATAGGGTTACATTCTGGTTACATTTAGTATGTGGTGTAAGTGAGTACACTACGGTTGGGGTCAGTATTGACCGGTCCGAAAGGTTTCGACCTATTGGTTATTTTAACCAATCAGGTCAGGAGCCCTTGGTGGAGGCGTGGCAGCCAGCCACGTGTTAGTACACAGGTGGTGTACACTACATCTTAGCTAGGTACGAATTTAGTATGTTATACTTAGTATTACATATAATTTACATTAGTTTAAATTAATTTAAGCAAATTACATATTAAATATACATTCAGTTTACATTTCACTCAAAAGACTGCAGGACGCACGACCTCGATCGGTCGCGCATGTAGTGAGTGCAGTAGCGTAAAGGGGGCCCTCCCTTTAGCCACACTCCCTTAGTAAGGGATCCCTTCATTAAGGCATTAGCGAAAGCTAATTGTAAACCAAAGTGGGAATCTTGGCCCCGAGTAGGAGAGCTCTCTCCTACTAAGCCCTTTTATATAGGCGTATCGGCTAGGTAGCGTCGAACGCCGCTAAAATTAAAGTCTTCCTCTGTGCTCTAGCCGCACCGTGCGTATACGCACCGGCTACATCTGGTAGCACTAGTAGTCAATCCAACACCTGTGTTGGTAGACTAAGGCATCCTCTGCAAGGGATGAATCAGGACGATTGGGATATGTTGACCCTTGTCCAGAAGGAAGCCTTTAACAGGCTGTTATTCTTACTGGGTGACGAAGGCATGCAGCTCCTAGTGGAGCAGGGCCTTGAGGCCGTAAAGGCAAGGGTCAATTCCCTCATCGCCCATGAGGAGAGTTTAGGTTGAGGTCGTTCCACGGGGGAGCGTCCCCCATTATCCTTTAAGATAAAGGAATTCACCGGTGAAAAGGGTGATAACCTTTATGTGTGGCTTCGAGAGGTCGAAACGGCCTTCGCCACAGCGAATGTGATCGCTAATCACTTGCAAGTGGGACTTGCACTGACCCATCTTACGGGCAAAGCCCGTACAGGGGCGTTTACGTGTCCGTATCCGGTCACGAACGTGTTCCCAACCTGGGAAGTCCTTAAGCAAAATTTTATGGACATGTACGCCACGCCTGATATGGTTTTCCAGAATCAGCTGGCGTTTTTGAGGTGCCGTCAGGGCACTAGGGACTTGGAGACATATATCCAAGAACTGAAGACCCTGTTGGCAGGAATGTACTCGAAAGCGTATTCGGACGATGTGTCCATCAACGTCTTCATGGGGGCCTGAAAGAAGGGCCAGCACGTTCGGAACTGTTCCTATGCCGACCCGAATCCCTGGGAGAGGCGTTTAAGATGGCGTTCAACACCGAGAGGAACTTTCGTTCCTCTAAGGTGGGTCCCGAACCCATGGACCTGAGTCAGGTCGAAGAGGAGGAGAAACCTCCCGCTAGGAGTCAATCTGACTCCTTTCCGCGTGGCTTCGAAGCGGAGCTTCTCGCAATGCTGCCGTTTCATGGGCCGCTGAGATGCTTCCTCAGTGGAAGCACGGATCATCTGCGGAACAGATGTCCGAAAAATCCCCAGCGAGACACTCGCTATAAGAGGCCGAGGGCGGGGAAAGGCCCTCGACCAAGCCGTCGGGAAAAGACAGTAAGTGCGGGGCGTCCTACTGTGGGATCCCTCAGTGCTGTTAAACCCCAGGGTAGGGGACGACAGCACAAAGCCCCGAGGGAAGCGGTGCTTTCTAGCACCGAGTTGGTGTACCAGCCAGGTTTGCTGGTAGTCCTTTCGGACGTGAAAGGCTTTGATAAGCCTTGGAGAGCCTTGGTAGACTCTGGAGCGTCTGACAATTATGTCAGGCGGGATTCTGTAGAGAAGAGTCGGCTGTATGCCGAGGCCGTAGAGGCACGTTCTCGTCACGTTGTCACGGTCCGTCATGCGACGGTCGTACATGTTTCTGTACCCAAGGTCTTGATTGACCTTAAGCTGAAGTTTTGCAGACTTTGAAAGCTTAGAACGTTGCCTAGTACTGGATTTGGACTCGAGGTATGACCTCATTCTGGGCATGAAGTGGCTGGAACGCCACGAGCCATGGATAGACTGGAAGTCTAAATCCATTGGCTCAACGTACCCGCGGTCGGGTGAAGCATTGGAGAGTCATGAACCCACCTTTGCTCGACAGCAAAAGCGATTCTGGCGTGAATTGTCAGAGATTGGGATGTCGTAGATGATCAGTCCCAATGAGGTCAAGGAAGAGTTCCTTGACGAGGGGGATTCGGCGGTTAATCCCCACTCCGCGATAGGCGAGACTGGCGAGTCGCCATTGGTAGAGGTGTATTCCTCTGAGAAGACTCCAGTGGTAGGGGTAGAGACCCCTGTGGTTAAGCGCGAGGCGCTTCCAAGCGAAGAGACCCGTAGTTCGTCTCTTTCGCACGTCGGAAATGATTCCGACTACGCCGTTGTAGGTGAGACCGGCGAGTCACCGGTGGTAGAGGTAGAGACCTCTGTGGATAGGCGCGTGGCGCTTCCAATAGATGGGGCAATTGACTCCCCCCATCTGGGTGTCGGGATGAGTCCCGAGGCCAGTAGTCAGCAGTCTTACAGGATGCTGAATAGTGTGACAGGTATTGTCACAGAAGGCGTAAGCCTGGAACGGTTGCCTGGGGTAGGCGAACTGTTGTCGTTGGAGGGCATGTCCTTCAACAAGTTTGAGATTGCTTTGTAAGCAGATGAAATCGACGAGGTCGTCGTGTTGCGTCCGGAGGAGGAGTTGAACTCCTCATTCACGATGGACGAGTCAATTTTGGTGCAAACAAAACAGGCATTAAATGCCCGAAGCGGCCTCAAGATACTTGCGGATCCTGAGGACCCTTACCATTCCTTACTTAAGGAATTCGGAGATGTCATTAGTGACAACCCGCCGATGGGGTTACAACCGGATCGGGGAGTCCAACATGAAATCGATTTGGTTCCAGGAACCAAATACTGCGTCACTATGCAGTGGCCTCTTCCCAAGGAGCAATGCGACGTCATCGACGCATTCTTCAAGGGGAAAGAAGAGGCGGGGATGGTACGGGAGAGCAATTCTCCCCATTCATCTACCACTTTTTGTGTTCGCAAGCCGAACGGAAAGTGGCGCATTGTGCATGCGTACAACAAGCTGAATGCAGCTACTGTACCCATGCAGACTCCGATTCCTCGGAATGATGTCCTCCATAAAAATATGGCAGGCTGTACTGTGTACAGTGCCTTAGATCCGGAGTACGGGTATTATCAGGTGCTCATGCGAGCGTACGATATTCCACTTACAGCGGTCAGCACGCCTAGTGGCATGCTGTGGTAGTGGCTTGTTATGCCACAGGGGCTTTCGAATGCACCAAAGACTTTTAATCGCTTGGTGACACAACTCTTCCGCCCTCATAGAAAGTACGCTCAGACGTACTTCGACGATATTTCGTTCATTGTTGCTCAGAAAGCGACTCGTCTGATGTTCAGGCGCACCTAATACACCTTCGAGCGGTGATCGAATGTATGCGAGAGCATAAGTTATATGCAAACGCATCTAAATGTATTTTTGGTGCTGAGTAATTCCCTTTCGTCGGATGCTTCATCGGTAAGGATGGAGTGCGGGCGGATCCCGCGAAGGTGAAAGCTTGTGGAGTGGCCTTCGCCTGTAAATCTTAGAGATTTACGGACGTGGATTGGATTTGCCAATTATCTCCACAATTACAGCGAGAACTACGCTGAAATGGCGAATCCATTAACTGACCTTCTTAAGAAGGACGTTGATTGGTGCTGGGAAACCGAACACCAAAACGCTTTTAAAGCGGTTAAGGGGAGCTTGTTAAAAGTCCCCGTTCTTGCACTCCCAGATTCTGGGAAACCTTTTAGCGTCGTCTGCGACGCCTCCGATGTCGCAATCGAATGTGCTTTGTTACAATCAGAAGACGCGGTACGGGAACGCATGATTGCGTTTGAGTCGAGGCAGCTTAAAGCTTCAGAACGGAATTATCCCGTTGATGATAAGGAGCTACTTGCAATGAAGTATGACCTTGTCAAATTTAGGGTTCACCTACTCGGCTCAAAACCGCTAGTGGTTTATACTGACCACCCGTCCTTACGGACAGCGACAAAGTCGCCTCATCTCTCGCAACGGATGGCCCGTAGGCTCTCCTTCTTTGCGGAGTAAAACTTTGAGGTTAAGTATAAACCTGGCAAGCAGAACGTGCTTGCAGACGCGTTATCGCGTCGTCCCAATTACGAGCTCGCTCACGCGACATTCGTCACCTCGTCTGTGGTGGATCTCATACGCCAGGCGTATGATAAAGGCCCACAGTGTACGGCGCTTATAAGCGCGTTGGGTGGAAAAGGACTTGGCTCGTCTGAGCCAACCCTATTAAGTCGAGCTAAAGCTCGTTTACACCGTTACAGGTACTGTGACGGTCTGCTATTTTATAGCACGAGCGCGGAGGACTCTCCGCGGGTGGTAGTTCCTCATGATGAGGAACTGAAGTATAGAGTCCTCTTTGAGGCACATGACGCCCCTACAGGGGGTCATTTAGGTCGGGATAAGACCTACAACGCTTTAAGCGCTTTGTATTGATGGCCCGACATGTATAAGTGGGTCGGTGCGTATATACGCACCTGTGAGACGTTTCAGATGGTTAAACCCTCTGCAAGTTCAGGTGCGCCTTTGGCGAGCTTATCGGTTCCAACGGAGTGTTGGAAATCCATTAGCATGGATTTTATCTTCGGTTTTCCGAAGGATAAGGCCGGGAACACCGGCATATTGGTCTTTGTAGACCGATTGAGCAAGATGGCTCACCTGGCGGCGGTGTCAGAGTCCATAGATGGACAAGGAACAGCGAAAGTGTTCCTAGACCGTGTCTTTCGACAGCATGGTCTACCCGACTCCGTTGTATCGGATCGGGATCCCCGTTTTACGGGACAATTCTGGGGAGCGTTGTTTAAGGTGCTAGGCACCAAGCTCCTCATGTCCACTGCGGATCATCCGCAGACGGACGGTCAGACGGAACGCGTTAATCGCATTGTGGAGGATATTCTCCGGAGTTTATGTCCGGATTCTCCAAAGAATTGGAGTGAAATGCTTCCGATGGTCGAATTCGCTATAAACAATTCGGTCCATGCATCTACGGGGTTTACCCCGTTTTACGTGAACGGATTAGTGAATCCGCGGGTTCCGTTGACGCCACGTGTGTGTGGACCAGGGCTTGAGGGGGGAGGATTCCTTGATGTCAGCCCTGTATCTGTGCCGAAGCACATCGGTAAGCTCTTATTGACGCGACTTAGTGTCTTACGACACGTCTGCGATGCCATGGCGGAAAGCCAAGACAAGCAGAAGGAGCAAGCGGACCGAAAGGGCCGGAGTAACGAAAGGGTGTACAAAGTAGTAGAAAGTGTTTTATTAAACGCTAAAAATCTTCCTACACATGCAGTTTTTAACGTGCTGCGGAATAAACTGCGCCCCAGATTTGTGGGGCCTTTTAAGGTACTAGCCCGAAAGGGCTTGTCGTATACCTTGGACATCCCGAAGGCGATGCGTACGCATCCAATCTTCTATGTAGGTATGCTGAAGCCATACCAGGACCCGGAGGCTGGTCCCCTCTTGGAGGGGGTTGATAAGGCGAATAACCATAAGAGCCGTAAGACACGGCAAGGCAGAGGAAGCCAGACAGGTCTAAAATGCGACTACGAAGTTGCGCAACGGTCGTCTCGAGAGAGACAAGCCGACTCTCGAAGCGTTCAGAGGCATCCCACTCATCGCGGAGTCCCTCGTGGACATCATAGATGTGACGGCTGTGTCGATCACAGCGCTCACGAATCTCATGTCGCAATTGCGCGACCTCCTCCTCCAATGCTCGATGAGGAGGGTACTCCACATTATCATGTGGAGCGTCTGATGGCGCGACGCCATCATCGGGGTCAAACCCAGTATCTGGTGAAGTGGAAGGGTTATCCACACTCACAGAGATCGTGGGAGTCCGAGAATCCCCTACGGCAGGATTGCCGTGACGTCGTTGATGCTTTCGAGCGGGAGAATCCCGCTGAGGGTCAACGACCAAGGGGCGCGAGAATCCCCTTCACTCCCAGTAGTTGGGAGTTCGCCGGAAGCAGATGTGGCGCTCACACTGCCCTCTGTAACCGCGGCGGGGGCAGGGGCGCTGGCGTAGAGCGTGCGATAAGGGGCACGTAATAGCTCCATCGCTTTGACTCTGGCGAATACCATGCGCAACGCCCTTTCCACCCAAACGTCACGACGAGAACAGCTATTGTGCAGCTCATCAAAGCTGGGGAGGAGCTTCTCCCCTTCCGCTCAAGCGCGGAATTTCTTTTCTGCATCTTCGGCATTTTCTCCCGGAGAGAGAATGATAGGAACCTCGCGGATATTCTCAACAGGGGAACCCTGTGCCTGCCTGTAGAGGCTCTCTCGGTATGAGAAGCTAGTAAACTGCTTTTGCGTGAGCAGTTGTTGCCGGAGTTTCTCCCGGCGTTCGCATTGATACGGCTGTTCAGCCGCAGGGCCAGGGGTATAGAATGCTAAACCATTCCTTACCTACTCCTATCCCACTTTGGAAGGTCACGAGGACATTCAAAATTATATGCCGCCCGTGGCGGGAGTTTGAGGTTGCGTAACGCATCCCTTCGTGCCTGTGCGGCAAGTTGGGTTTCTTGAGCTACGTCCAGCTCATTGGCGATGATCGCCTTCGGTGATCCGGATGTATCATCCGACATTGGCAGGGGTGGTGCACTAGTTAGTGCATTTTCCCCACGTTTGGGGAACGGATTAGGCTGCCGACATCGCCGTTCGGCGTTGTCGGAGCGGTCAGCCTTTGGGGAGATATCCCCAAGGGCATCCACCTCCAAGTTCTCGGAATAGTCTACCTCCTCTTCTTGAGGAGAATCCACAGCACCACTAATGGTGCTCATGGTTAGCCAGAGGTTCTGGAAGTTGGAGTTCTCCAACTAAAATTGATTTATTGCGTAAGCAATAGTCTTGATGGGGTAGGATGTAACAGGGTTACATTCTGGTTACATTTAGTATGTGGTGTACGTGAGTACACTACGGTTGGGGTCAGTATTGACCGGTCCGAAAGGCTTGGACCTATTGGTTATTTTAACCAATCAGGGCAAGGGCCTTTGGTGGAGGTGTGGCAGCCAGCCACGTGTTAGTACACAGGTGATTTACACTACATTTTAGCTAGGTACGAATTAGTAAGTTCTACTTAGTATTACATATAGTTTACATTAGTTTAAATTAATTTAGGCTAATTACATATTAAGTATACATTCAGTTTACATTTCACTCAAAAGACTTCAGGACGCACGACCTCGACCGGTCTCGCGCGCAGTGAGTGTAGTAGCGTAAGAGAAGTCCTTCCCTTATCTACCCCCTTATTAGGGAGCCTTGTGTTAAGGCGTTAGCTTTTGCTAACTGGTAAACCAAAGTGGAATATTGGCCACGAGTAAGAGAGTTCTCCCTTACTAAGCCCTTTTATAGGGGCGTATCGGATAAGTAGCGGACATCGCCGCTTTAGGAAAGTCTTCCTCTGTGCGATAGCCGCACCGTGCGTGTACGCACCGGCTACCACATACCAGCCAACTGGGCTTGAAGGTCCGAGTGAAACGAGCGCAATTGCATGGCTTCGTCTTGAGTCTGTCGCAGTTGATGGCGCAGCGTGTCGCGTTCTGCAAAAACTTGATCGAAGCGGCATTGCGTGGTGGAAAGCTCTTCCTCCATCTGAGAATATGCGGCGTGTAGATCACCCAGCTCGGCCTGGAGGTCGGACACTCCCTCGACCCGCTCAAATATCTCCTGCGTCTGTGCCATGATGGCGGTATAGTCATCCATCTGCATGCGATTGGTTTTATTCTTCTTCCGGAGGCGATCATATTGATCTTTGCGCCTGTCAATCTCGGCGGTGAGTTTGAAAGCCTGCTCGACCAAGTGCTGATTCTTGGAGCAGCCTGATTGTACTCTTCTTGTAACTTGGCCATGCGCTGCTGAAGCTGATCCAGCTCTTGGGCTTGATCAGAGATAATATCTTCATGCACCGATCGCAGAAAGCGATCACGGTCACGACCGCTCTCCAAATCCCGGATCCGGGCGCGTTGATCGACCATGGTTTTCTCTTGATCGGCCACAGTGCTTTTAACGGTTTTCAAATGAGTCTTGAGGTCGTTGACTGCAGTGTCAACGAAATCACGCAATGGATCAAGCTGTTTAAGGGCGGCCCGCTTGATCTCGGCATCTCGGTCCATCACGGCACTTTTGGCACGAGCGAGCTGCTGTAGAAGCACCGCGATAGTGTCTTCGCTCATCGTGAGCGAGTTGGATAACACGGCGATCTGCTCATCGCGTGCGTGGAGGGCCTCTTGTAGGCTGTAATCCTGATTGATTGCGGCGATGGCCTGATCAGCTGCGGCCCGACCCAGGGCAGGAGCGTCGGCGGTGTTCGCCGGGGTGTCGTCCGTTATCGCTTGCATGATGGAAATGCAGAAATGCCTGCTTCGAGACAGCTTTATCGCAGATGCCACGGTTGGTGGAGGATGAACGTTGAATCGCGAGGGCATACCACTAACGGTAACGGCCTGACCGATTTGGGACCTGATCGGCGGGAGAAGGGGCAGATTGATGGGTGATGATCACCTGGCCGATGATGGCGTGATTGGTGGGTGTGGACAACTCGACCAACGGTAGCATGATCTACGATATCCAACGGCATGATTGACCCTCGCCCCAACCGCAATACGGCTGGGACGAGGCTCAGGGGCGGCTGTGGTAAAGCGTGCTATAATTGGGCCTAATTAAGGGCCTAATTAGGGGCCTAGTTAGGGGTCTGGTTGTGGACACAAATTGGGTACGTAATCGTATACGATTGTGTGTACCACGGTGTATACAGTTGCGTGTACAACCGTGGTGCATATAGACAGGACATAGACGGGGCATGGAAAGATGGGTCGGTTACATACAGGTACTCAACGAAAACCGACGAACAATGGATAAATCAGTCGACTGGTCGACGGACGACGCTAGAATGGACGGCTATGATTGGCTGAAATTAGGAAAATGGAAGATCTAAGGATATAAGTGATAATAAAGTTCTCCTTTTGCGTACGATCGGTCAGATCGTTTACAGGGACGGCAACTTAGGGCATCCCTTCCTCGTATACACCTCTACGTCCCGGGCGGGAGCACCTAGTGCGTTTTTTGGTCCACCGGCAGGCGTAGAGCGTCGAGAACTCACCCCGCAACTCCGCCCGCTGTGTCAGCGGTTCTTCTTTTTAAAGGTTTTTGGTCTCGGGAACGTGATCGAGCAGTGCTCTAAACTCTTCCCCGTTTGGTTCACGTTTGGCCCCTTGAGTTCGGCTGCTGCAAGCGCTCCACGGGAACTCTAGGTGTATTTAAGAAAATTCCCCCCCCCCCTCGTAGGGCTAGGCTAGGAATACATATATTTGGGTGTTCCTTTAGCTGTTTAAGACTTCAGAGGCTCCGCAATTGGGCAGTGAAAACTTCTGTTGCCTGATCAAGTACCCCCTTCGCCGATCAACACCTGATCATCGATCTGCAACTGCGCTCTGTGATCAACAACTCGCAGGTTGCTCCGACTTGTACAAATCGTCTACATTGATCACCGACTCTGATTATTCCCTGATCAAAGGCCGGCCCTGCTGATCAACGACTTTAGCGCCTGATCAAGCCTGATCAAGTCTGATAACTGCTGATCAACGACTTTTAGCGCCTGATCAAGCCTGATCAAGTCTGATTACTGCTGATCAACGACTTTTAGCGCCTGATCAAGCCTGATCACTACTGATCGAACCCGATCACACCTGATTCAAGCTTGATTGTACCTGATCACGCCTGATCAGAGCATAGGCGTTTTGTCACAAGTTTCCCCAATCTTGCATCAAGGAATTGTCGTGTTTACATCCCCGCCACCTGGAGAGCGACCCACGCCCAAGCCGTCGGGTACACAAGGTGAGCAGAAACAAAAGCAGTCAAGGACAACAAGAGGACCCCCTTCGTTAGTCGCCAGTCTGGGCGCCGTGGTAACGCCCGATAAAGTCTCACAAACTTTGATCAGCCGCTCCACCACACTTGTGTTCCTGCTCAACTTGTGTACCCTACGGCTTGGAAGTGGGTCGCTCTCCTGGTGGCGGGGATATTACGCTGCAATTCCTTGTTGCAAGATTGAGATGACTTGTGATTAAGCGAATGTTGTCGATCAGGCTTGATCCGGCGAAAATAGTCGATGATCAGGGCTCCTGGTCGTTGATCAGGGGTGATCAGGGATGATCAGGGCCAATAGATGAAAATTACAGATTGTGATCGACCTGATCGGTCAGATCGACCTGATCAGTCTGATCGATTTAGTCGATCAGGCACTAGTTGGAGCGAGTTGCGTACAGATGAACGCAGGTTGCAAGTTGTAGAATGTCGATCTGGTGTTGATCGGCAAAGGGGGTACTTGATCAGGCAGCGGAAGTCTTCACTGCCCGATCACGGAGCCTCTGAAGTCTTAATCAGCTAACAGAATACCCAATATAAATGTATTCTTAGCCTAGACCTACGAGGGAGGGAAATTTCACTAAATCCACCTAGAGTTCCCGTGGGGCGCTTATAGCAGCCGAACTCTAGGGGCCAAACGTGAACCAAAAGGGGAAGAGGTGAGGGCGCACTGCTCAATCACGTTCCCGGGACCAAAAACCTTTAAAAGAAGAACCGCTGACGCAGCGGGCGGGGTTGCGGGGTGAGTTCTCGACGCTCTACGCCTGCCGGTGGGCCAAAAAACGCACTAGGTGCTCCCGCCCGGGACGTAGAGGTACTTAGAAGAGAGGATGGCACAAAGGTGCTTCTTCCCAGAAGCGATCTTCTCGATCGTACGCAAAAGGAGAACTTTATTATTGCTTATATCCCTAGAACTACCAATTACCTAATATCGACCAATCAGAGCTACCCATTCCAGCGTACTCCGTCGACCAGTTGACCTGATTTATCCGTCGTTCGTTGCTGTTCGTTAGGTACCTGTACATAGTCGTACCTTCTCATGATGCCCCGTCTATGTCCCATCCATGTACACCACAGTTGCTCACACAACTGTATACACAGTACTACACACAATCGTACACGCAATTACTCACCCGGTTGTGTCCACAGTCACACCCACAATTATGCCCACAGTCACACCCACAGTTGTGCCCACAATGGTACCAATTTTATGGCACACTTCATCACACTTTTGAAAGCAGATCAACCTGTTGAAATGTTTCAGTATCCATCCTTGCGTAGTTAGTTACAAACTTGAGCCGCAGATGTAGTTTGAAGTCGTCAATATACTGAATTCGTATATATTGTATAATATATCAACCAGAAATCCGTTGACGATAAAGGCAACACTGGTAGACACCTCGTAGATAGTAGTAGAAGATAACCAAGTCAGGGACTTAATGCAAAAGATGTTGAAGTTCCCATCTGTTTTGTATCCTACACCACTTATCAGTACCCAAAAATATGTACTCAGAATCGAGTAACAATACACAATCTTATCTAGTAATAAGTACGAAATGAATATTCTACTAATGAAAATGATCATACCCGGTTTTGACAAGATCAATATAATGACAATTTTAAACACAACCTAAACGCGCTCTGCGTGGTATCCGTCGCGCACAAGCCTCTCACAACGCAAGATCCAACCTGGTCAAAACTGTCAGGCCCGGTAGGTTAAGATCTGCGCAACAAGTACAAGTGTCTTGTAATTTCCTACACATTAGACGTTATATGTAATTGTATTCATTCCTTTGAGTTGCTCTTTCGATCCCTCCTTACCCGTGAGGCTGAAACCCCACACATTCTGGGTCACTATCGGATAGTCCTTTCACCGTGCCCTTCTATGTGTTCCTGCTATAAAAGATGGTAACGACCATCGTGCATATTTGATCCATTACCTGTTGTGGCGTTGTTCATCACTCCGCCGTTTATAAAAGAGTGGGATGTTGTTCCGTACTCCCTGCTCTTCAGGTCGACGAAACTCGTGCTGAGTAGAGATTCCTATTGGTAAATGCACAAAACAAGCGACTTTTTTACGAAATATTAGCAGGCTTAAAAATGTTGAAACCGTCGCTAGCCGTGCTCATGAGCACACCAGGACACTGCGGATGAAAATGCAGCTCCTTGATATCAGTCTGTCCTTGATGAATGAACAAAAGCTGCGGAGGCAAATCTAACTTTTCCCCGTCTATCTCTCCTTGATGATTAGGTGTGGCCTCGGTATCTTCTTCCACGGACAAATCCCAGACCGAGATCTGGTTGTCAGCCCCAGATACAGCAAGCACTGACTGATCAGTCGGATGCCACTCAATCGACGTAATCGGCGCCGTGTGGTACCGGAAGTGTGCCACCGCGTCGTTGGCTTTGAACTTACGCAGATCCCAGATTTTAAATGAGCCATCATCCGATCCTGACGCCAACAGATAGGCAACGTTGCGGTTCCAAGAGATCACGTTTATGTCATCGTCGTGAGCAGCAACATCTAACATACTACCGGCCTTCCGCCTGGTATCCCAAATGCGCACAGTGCGGTCAGAAGAACAAGAAGTGAATACAGACGCTTCAGTTGGACTCCATTGCAAATCCTCAACGGAGCTCTTATGACCACTAAACGGCACTTTGTCAACGCTCCATGAGTTCTCTGAGTTGGCCCAAAGATAAATGAACTTGCTACAATCACCCGATACCATGCGACCAGCCTGCACAGGAGACCAATCCAAAGCGAATCCCTCATCAGCGTGTCCCGAGAAAGTATACAACGGTGCTTGCTTAGCCGGCAGCGGACTCTTTGCCTTGCCGTCGAGTGACTCAAGTTGCTTAGCAATATCCCAAAGATGCACCTTCTTCCGATCTGACCAGGTAGCTACAATGTTGGAGGACTGGGGCATGCACCGAATGCGATTTACACCACCCAAATGTGGAACAGAACGTGACTCTAGCACAGGATCACCTTCTGTTTCGTTTTCATCCTGCGATTCTTCATCTTCTGAATCCGACTCATCATTGCGCTCTGTCTTGTGCAGTTCCGACAGTTTCATGACTGTGATTTGGTTGCTATCAGGGTTTGTTGCTTGTGAACCTGCGACCATGTAGATCGTCATGGGAAAGCGAGAGCGCACAAATCCAAGAGTATCACGCACGACGTCAATGCTGAGAGACGGCCATTCAGCTGTCATTGCATAGTACATGTCGTAAGCACTGCTGTCGTAGTCTAAGACCTCGTCATCCTGGAGCTTGTCTACGCCAGGCATGAAAACCTTCTTTACCTGCTGATCAGGTTGTTCAGAACTAGCCATCTCCACATCTTTAGCGGCAGCCTCATTGTTGTCCACTATTTCCTCCTCGCCGTCGCTCTCGATCATCGCTTCGTCTTCCATGTCGTCTCCAAACGGATCCTCGAACACCAAATTCTCTTCATCATCTGGCCCCTTCCTTGTATGGCGCTTCAAATGGTCGGTGGAGTCGGCTGCGCCGCGTTTCTTTGGCTGGTTCATGACGTTGGAAACGCTTGACATTGAATGGCTCCAATCAATGTGTATATCACGTAAAACTATGTATACCACCCAAAGTCTTACTTATTACTACACCGTTCACCGTAATTAGTGTGGATGCGCTAATAGTGTGGATTCGTAAATAGTGTGGACCACACTAATAATAGGCACCCCCTTTTGCCAAAAAAAAAAAACATCTCACTTGCCAAAACTCACGCTCGCAACGTGCATCTCAACATTCCCTCTGTCCAAACCAATGACAATGAACCTTGGCCACGTCGAAGCGTTGGCGTCTCCATCACCCATCGTTGCTGCTCTTGCAAGGGCTCATGCGCAGGCACAGGCTCGTAGCGAAGCCGTAGCTCAAGTGGAAAACAGGTAGAATGTTCTTGAACAAAACAACGGCAACCATGAACAAGAACAGATTCCAAACGACAATGATGCAACGAGGAAACGCAAGCGTGCTGTGGTAAAGCGTACCGTAAAATTGGTACGTAATTAGGGGCATAATTATAGACACCCCTATAGGCGTAGCTGTGGTAGAGGGTACCGCAAATTTTGTCGGTACAATAGTCGGTACAAAAGGTGGTACGATAGTGGGCACCACAATCGGTACCACAGTTGGTACCCCGGACGGTACAACTGTTGACACAACGGTAGCGGACAGGGACGAGGCGTGGATAGGACGTCTCAGACGATGCGACAACTGGCACGGTTACCTGACGGTAACCCGAAGGTAAGCGGTCGAATGGTCGACAAAATGCGTAGGAATGGGTAGTTCTGATTGGTTGTTATTAGGTTTTGGTAGATATTAGGATATAAGCAATAATAAAGTTCTCCTTTTGCGTACGATCGCGCCGATCGTTTACAGGGACGGCAACTTAGGGCCTCCCTCTTCTACTAAATACCTCTACGTCCCGGGAGGGAGCTGTAACAGGACTGATCCTGTTACAGGCTTACACTGTATTTGTGAGAGGAAGCGCCCAATACAATAGGGCAGGATTAGTTGATAACAACTAATCCTATAATAAAAGTAAATATATTAATATTCACTTGTTATCTAAAACGCAAAATTAAGAGTGTTTATTTAATGGGTGGTTTAGAGGCTAATACTATAGTAACTAACTAATTAATATAATAATATCAAGTCTTTAACTAACTGTACTATTAGTTAACCTGCAAGATTCGGTATTTATACCGAATCGACTTTACCTTCTTAGATTATAATAACTTATAATCTCTTATTTAAATTTCAGACAACGCGTCTGAAATTAAACTGTGATATTCTAACTTGAATATCAATTATGTAATGGCACCCGATTACATCACCCCCCACTTAAGGTGGTTGGCCAATAATAATTCTTATTTTGGCCAATCATGGGTGGCACTTGTTGGTCAGAATTTCTCATTCACCAACTGATTGACCATCGACTCGATGGTCAAGACACACGGCGGCGGCGCTCTAAAGAGCGCTGCTGAAAAAAATGAAGGAGCTTCTTCCTCCGCCTCAGCACTAGGTGCTGAGGTGTTGAGTGACAACAGTGACGCTGCATTAGCAGCTTCAACTACGCAAAGGTCGGAAGACGTACCGTCTACGACCACAGAAGCTGCTAAGGCGGCATCTGACAAGAAACAGGGAGATGTTGCTAATGCAACATCTCGCATGATGGCAACTTCCGAATGGCGTGTTGCCAAGAGGGCCATGTTCGGGAGTTCTGACTCCGAACAAAGTGATGGGGATACAGATGTCCCCACTAAAGGATCTAGCGAGTCGAAACTCGCTAGGTGCTCATCGCCTAACAGCGATGACGACTCTGGTGTCGCTGTCATAGCTGACAGCGACAATGATCATCACAGGTGGTTGCGGGAACGCAGAGCCCCACCTCGACCAAGTACTTCTCCACGTCGGGGTGATTTAACCCCGCGCGTGGTGTTGAAGCAGGCGGTTCTCCGCCTTCTAAAAGGGCTCGAACAGAAGCGGCGCCTGCCGCTTCTAAAGCGAATCATCGTACGGAACCACATGTTCCGTACAGAGTGGGGTTTTGGACCCCTGGTTGGGCTATTGCCCCCAACAGTGGCGGTCACCGTAAACGGGACTGCCAGTATGCGTTGTTCGATACCAACGTGCTGGATGACTGCGAAGGCATCTAGTCAGGTCGATTCGATCGAAGTACAGATGATAGACGTCTGTACTTTATTGACCTCTTTTTCCAGGTTCGATATTATTCGAGCCGGAAAGGGTCAAGGAAGAACAGGGACGATAAAAACGCCCTGACTCAGAGTTGGAATGCTTTTGTTGACAACTACAACAAAAGCCCAGATGATTACGTGAATAAAGTTCACGTAATGCGCGAGCGCTTTTTAAAGCACTCGCGGACAGGCAAAATGGAATACATCCATTTTGCTTGCATCAAAAAAAGGTTAAAGTGTGGTGTCCCTTCTCACCTCGTTTTCCCGCGGTGTACGCAGGGCACTCCTCGTCTGTCAGATGAGGAGTTGCGGGGGTACGGTGGTTTTTCCGTACCCGCCGAAATTCAGGGCTTAATCGATGCCCTAGATGCATCAACACCTAGTGTTGATGCTACTTCGCATTATGAGTTTGAGACTTATTCTCAAACTCAGTTAAAAGGTATGGGCGTCGGCCCTCAGAACCTCAATCGGCTCCCAAGAGTCGAACTCTTGGGGATATCCCAGCCAGCGTACCAAGTACTCGGTACGCTGCCCCTTCTTCAAAGGCACCGAGCGCTTCGAGATAAAGCGCTCGAGAATATATCGCTTATTCCCCTGATTATCAATCAGTGGCGGCGGGGGTTGAGAATTCCCTCGCCGTTGTTGTTGAGGAGCAGGGTTCTTCGCTCCGCAAGCTCGAGGAGGGTTATTCCTCCTTGAGCAGCGATATGTCTCACTCTGTGAAGACATATCGGTCTCTTCGCGAGGATGTCCGCGACATCCTCGGAGCGCACACTGCCCTCCAGCAGAAGAATGATCTTCTGTACATTGAGCTTTCTCGCTATAAGAGAGCTCGATCGGCACACGGCTGATCTCGAGCAGTCGAAGGCGGAGGTAATGACTCTCCGCTCTGCTCATCAACGGCTGGAAGCCGATTACAAGTCTCTCTTGGGAGACTTGGAGAAGCACGGCATCTTCCGTGGTTGCGCGTCTCGTCGTAAGACGAAGACGAGTGATACGGCTTGAGCCGCCCAACATAGAATGTTGGGTGAAGCCGCATTGCTGTGGGAATGTCTAAGGTATAGGCATTCCCCCGAATCTCTTGGACCTTGAAGGGTCCAATGTACTTAGGAAGCAACTTCCGTATAGGGAAGTTGCTTATTGCATGTGTAGGCAAATTAGTAGTACTTAGTAATACTAATTCACCTTTAAGAAAGGCGTTCTTGTTCTTCCTTCCTTGTTTATCTGCATTTTGCTTCTGCTTATCAAAAGCAGAGGAAAGTGCATCCTTTACATAGCGTATTACAGCTTGGCGCTGTAATACGAATTCATCTACTGCTTTATCAGCAGTAGGTGCATTGTCCTCATTCTCTGCAGCCATTGCTGCAGACACATATTCATCATA
>CM047588.1:1321148-1390726 GCA_026184515.1 Peronosclerospora sorghi | reverse complement strand
TTGCACGATGGTCAGATCGAACATATCTGTATCATCGTTGCAACAGATGATGTAGTGGATATTCGTGAACGAATATCCACATTACAAGTGGAAAACATTGGGAAAGAGGTTCCCAATGATCAAACGAGAGTTCAGCGCTTTGAAGCGCAGAGCTGGGAGTCGCTTAAAGCGAACTCCCCATTTTATGAGGTACTTCGGGAATACGCTGACGTATTCCCAGAAGAAGTACCTAGAGAGCTCCCTAAGGATAAGAGAACTCGTCATGAGATTTACCTCGTGCCAGGCACGAAGTATTGTGTCACGCGTCAATGGTCGTTGCCGCGTGATCAAGTAAGAGCGATCGACGAGTTTTTCGAAGCTCGTCGTAAAGCAGGCCAAGTGCGGGAGTCTATCTCACCGCACTCTACCCCCACCTTTTGTGTGAAAAAGTCCACAGGTGGGTGGAGAATCGTTCACGCTTACAACAAGCTGAACGCAGCGACGTTACCGGCGCAGACACCGATACCGCGGAAGGATGTCATCATTGTTGGCATGTGCGGGAGCACCATCTTTAGTTCTCTCGATCTAAGAGATGGATTTTACCAAATTCTAATGCGTGAGAAGGATATCCCTCTCACGGCGGTAAGCACCCCAAGCGGCATGCTTTGGGAGTGGATTGTTATGCCGCAGGGGCTTCGAAATGCCCCTGCTACGTTTAACAGATGCGTAACGCATCTATTACGCCCGGTGCGAGAATTTGCACCGAGTTATTTCGATGACGTGTTCATCCATAGTAAGGGTGAATACGATAAAATCGATGTAGATGTCCATAGGGAACATCTACGTCGAGTGCTAGAGCTTATGCGTAAGCATAAGATCTATGCAAATCTAAAGAAGTGCACCTTTGGTGCACCTGAGATAACCGTTCTTGGATGTTTTGTGGGCAAGAACGGGGCGCGTCCTGATCCAGAAAAGATCAGGGTGATCGTTGAATGGCCTACTCCAAACAACGTTAAGGAACTTCGAAAGTTCCTTGGGTTGGCAACATATTTGCACAAGTATTCGTGAAACTATTCTGGGTTAATACGACTTATTTCTCAATTACTTAAGAAAGATGTCGAATGGCATTGGGATAACCAATGCCAAGATGCTTTTGATGTAGTCAAGCAAAGCTTGACTGAAGCGCCTGTCTTGGATATAGCCGATAACGAGCGTCCGTTCCACGTCGTTTGCGACGCGAGCGATTTTGCTATCGTCTGTGCTTTGATGCAGCGTGATCACGATGATCGTGATCGCGTAATCTGCTATCAATCGCGTCAGTTGCGCCCAGCCGAGCGCAACTATCCAGTGCATGAAAAGGAACTCCTTGCCATGAAGTATGCACTGGCCAAGTTTCGGATCTATCTATTGGGAGATAGACCGTTTGTGGTTTACACGGACCATGCGTCGCTACGCACGGCCGTGAATTCACCACACATTTCTCAAAGAATGGCTCGATGGCTGTCATTCTTTGCTGAATACAACTTTACGGTTGAATACAAACCCGGAAAGTTGAACGTGATAGCGGATGCGCTATCACGAAGGCCCGATTACGAGACGAAACTGTCCGTAACCGAAGGTGCCAGTGCAAACGCGATCCGTTTCACTGCTTTGTCGTCGTCAATTATACGACAAGTACGCGAAGCGTACAAAACATACGAGTAGATACGTCTGTTGATTCATTACTTAAGTAATCAATCAAGTGAGAAGCGCGACGAACTCCCAGAGTTCCTCCGCGCTTGCGTGCATCGATATCGACTGCACGATGGTCTACTGCTTTACAACACAGACCAAAAAGATGAAAGTCGCATCGTCGTTCCAAACGACGATGATCTCAAACATCAAATTATGTTTGAGTATCAAGATGCACCGATTTCGGGGCATCAAGGTCGATAGAAGACATACGCTTCTCTCGCACGTGACTTTTACTGGCGAAACCAGTACAAGTGGGTACGGAAATACGTACGCGCTTGCGATATTTGCCAGCGCGTTAAGCCTGCGCAGTCTGCACAGGCTCCGCTGCAATCTCTGCCGGTTTCGACAGAGTGTTGGAAGTCCATTTCAATGGACTTCGTATTCGGTCTTCCACCCGACAATAGTCGGAAGACCGGAATAGTTGTCTTTGTAGACCGTTTCAGTAAGATGGTACATCTTACTGCAGTATCAGCGAACGTAACCGCCGCTAAAACAGCGCGGATATTCGTTGATACGGTATTCCGTTTGCACGGAATGCCGGAAGACATTGTCTCGGATAGAGATCTGAGATTTACAGGACGTTTCTGGCAAGAAACGTTCTCATTGTTGGGAACACAGTTGAAAATGTCAACTGCGGACCATCCGGAAACGGATGCGCAGACGGAACGGGTTAACCGCGTTCTCGGAGACATGTTGCAATCATACGCACATGCCTTTGAACAGTGGAGTGACTATCTGCCACTCACTGAATTTGCGATTAACAATTCGGTGCATGCTTCAACTAAGCATACACCGTTCTACGTGAATGCCTTAAGGCATCCACGAACCCCAGATTTACTTGGCGGTACGCCAAATCTAAGTGGGGGAGGGACCCGCTCAAATTTTGAGCGAGTCAATGCGCAAGTTGCAACTGCAACTTGTGAACAAAACGATGGCCCTTCTACTGAAAGTACAGTAGAAGCGGAAGCAGCTTCAAATGAAAATGAAGCTGCATATGATGAATATGTGTCTGCAGCAATGGCTGCAGAGAATGAGGACAACGCACCTACTGCTGATAAAGCAGTAGATGAATTCGTATTACAGCGCCAAGCTGTAATACGCTATATAAAAGATGCAATTGCCTCTGCTTTTGATAAGCAGAAGCAAAATGCAGATAAACAAGGAAGGAAGAACAAGAACGCCTTTCTTAAAGGTGAATTAGTATTACTAAGTACTACTAATTTGCCTACACATGCAATAAGCAGCTTCCCTACACGGAAGTTGCTTCCTAAGTACATTGTACCTTTAAAGGTCCAAGAGATTCGGTGGAATGCCTATACCTTAGACATTCCCACAGCAATGCGGCTCCACCCAACATTCTATGTTGGGCGGCTCAAACCGTATCATTCGTCTTCGTCTAACGACGAGACACAGAACCACGGAAGATACCGTGCTTCTCCAAGTCTCCCAAGAGAGACTTGTAATCGGCTTCCAGCCGTTGATGAGAAGAGCGGAGAGTCATTACCTCCGCCTTCGACTGCTCAAGATCAGCCGTGCGCCGATCGAGCTCTTCCTTACAGAGGGAAATCTCGACGTACAGAAGATCATTCTTCTGCTGGAGGGCAGTGTGCGCCCCGAGGATGTCGCGGACATTTTCGCGAAGAGACGGATATGTCTTCACAGAGTGAGACATATCGCTGCTCAAGGAGGAATAACCCTCCTCGAGTTTGCGGAGCAAAGAACCATGCTCCGCAACAACAACGGCGAGGTAATTCTCAACCTCCGCCGCCCCTGATCGATAATCAGGGGAATAAGCGATACATTCTCGAGCGCTTGATCTCGAAGCGCTCGGTGCCTTCGAAGAAGGGGCAGCGTACCGAGTACTTAGTACGCTGGCTGGGCTACCCCCAAGAGTTCGACTCTTGGGAGCCGATTGAGGTTCTGAGGGCCGACGCCCATACCTTTTAACTGAGTTTGAGAATAAGTCTCAAACTCATAATGCAAAGTAGCATCAACACTAGGTGTTGATGCATCTAGGGCATCGATTAAGCCCTGAATTTCGGCGGGTACGGAAAAACCACCGTACCCCCGCAACTCCTCATCTGACAGACGAGGAGTGCCCTGCGTACACCGCGGGCAAACGAGGTGAGAAGGGACACCACAGTTCAACCCTTCTTTGATGAAAGCAAATTGGATGTATTCCATTTTGCCTGTCCGCGCGTGCTTTAAAAAGCGCTCGCGCATTACGTAAACTTTATTCACGTAATCATCTGGGCTTTTGTTGTAGTTGTCAACAAAAGCGTTCCAACTCTGAGTCAGGGCGTCTTTATCGTCCCTGTTCCTCCTTGACCCTTTCCGGCTCGAATAATATCGAACCTGGAAAAAGAGGTCAATAAAGTACAGACGTCTATCGTCTGTACTTCGATCGAATCGACGTGACTGGATGTCTTCGCAGTCATCCATCACGTTGATATCGAACAACGCATATTGGCAGTCCCGCTTAAGGTGACCGCCACTGTTGGGGGCAATAGCCCATCCAGGGGGCCAAAACCCCACTCTGTACGGAACATGTGGTTCCGTACGATGATACGCTTCAGAAGCGGCAGCCGCCGCTTCTGTTCGAGCTCTTTTAGCAGGCGGAGCACCGCCTGCTTCAACAGCACGCGCCGGGGTTAAATCAACCCGACGTGGAGAAGTACTTGGTCCAGGTGGGGAGCTGCGTTCCCGTAACCACCTGTGATAATCATTGTCGCTGGAATAGCTGACAGCGACACCAGAGTCATCATCGCTGTTAGGCGATGAGCACCTAGCGAGTTTCGACTCGCTAGATCCTTTCGTGGGGACAGCTGTACCCCCATAACTTTGTTCGGAGTCAGAACTTCCGAACATGGAAGAACCCTTCCTCGCAACACACCATTCGGGGGTTGTCATCGTGCGAGATGTTGCATTAGCAACATCTCCCTGTTTCTTGCCAGATGCCGCCTTAGCAGCATCTGTGGTCGTAGACGGTACGTCTTCCGACCTTTGCGTAGTTTACGCTGCTAATGCAGCGTCACTGTTGTCACTCAACACCTCAGCACCTAGTGCTGAGGCGGAGGAAGAAGCTCCTTCAATGTTTTCAGCAGCGCTCTATAGAGCGCCTCCGCGTGCTTTGACCATCGAGTCGATGGTCAATCAGTTGGTGAACGAGAAATTCCGACCAACAAGTGCCACCTATGATTGGCCAAAATAAGAATTATTATTGGCCTACCACCTTAAATGGGGGGGGTGATGTAATGGGGTGCCATTACATAATTGATATTCAAGTTAGAATATCAAAAAAAAAAAAAAATTCAGACGCGTTGTCTGACATTTAAATAAGAGATTATAAGTTATTATAATCTACGAAGGAAAAGTCGATTCGGAATAAATACCGAATCATGCAGGTTAACTAATAGTACAGTTAGTTGAATACTTGATATTATTATATTAGCTAGGTAATTACTATACTATTAGATGCTAACCACCAATTAAATAAACACTCTTAATTTTGCGTTCTAGAACATAAGTGAATATTTATATTTTTTTTTATTATAGGATTGGTTGTTATCAACTAATCCTACCCCTCTTGTATTGAGCGCTTCCTCGCACAAATACAGTGTAAGCCTGTAACAGGATCAGTCCTGTTACAATTAGTTTCTGAGACGATAGCAATGCGACCCGTGGAAACACCGCTAGTATCGTTAACACAATCGCAGTAATTGTAGATGTTTTTCTACATCCGTAAGGACCATGAGCTAGAACAATTCCTTTCGTCTCCACAGCTGCTCTTACTACTTTCAATTGGTCCATATCTAGCGTACGTTGAAATTCCTTACACACTTGCGTCTGTTCCATCTCCGACATCACTGATGCGGACCTCAGCGACTCAATAGTCTGTCTTTTGGCCATTAATTGCAGTAATGGAGGTACCGGTTCTCTAGTCAATTTATCGATTGTGCTGAATCTTCTGACATAATTCTTGATATTGACCACGGGTAACCATCGTAGTTTGTAGATGTTCTTGCGTATATCCCCCACAATATCGGTGGTTATAATTACGTATCGGAATCCAACTGAGCATACTATTCCCCAGTCCAGAAAACTCAATTCGTGATATCGTACGACGCAAAGTCTTCCATAATCCCATCTCTGTAGGCTGACTTGATTCGTATTTATACACTCAGTCCTAAAATCTCCAGTTACTTGTAAATATAACACCCCTCTCATTAACGGCATGAAATGATCGGGACCGTGATCACTGTCGTATGTATTCCATCTTTTAGCTAGAAATTGCCCCCTCCGTAAGATGTCACATGAAGATCCATTGTTGACGTAACATCCTTTGGATCCCATTCATACTTGTACTGGATCGGATCGGTAACACTACGTGCTTCCAAGTGTGTTATTAAGCACAAAGTGAGGATATAGTCACTCACTAACGTGAACTTATCCATATACACTTCCCTCAATTTGAAGTACAACCAATGCCTGCAAGTTCCATGATAGCTAAACTGTGGCATTCTGACATCATACAATAGACAGCACAATTCATCTCTACATGGTCCATAACCTCCACCCCAACATTCCCGAAGGAAAACTGCCAGAGACTCCGAATCTCTTAATAATAGGGTGACCACGAATAATACATTTCTTGCATCTTCTGAATTGATGGCTCTGAGTTGTTGTTTTCCACCAAGTTCTCGATGAAAGTCCAAAGACTGGGCCACACTAATAATAGTTCCTGGATCAATAGTGACGTTATCAACTTCCTGACACCACTTCTTTTCAACATCTTTCATGCGTGATATCACCTGCCTTGCGGTTGACCCTGGTTGACACTTATTTTTCCACAATAATTGTGGTTGCTCTATTGGAACCAAAATAGTGCTGAATGTGTATTTCCGATACTCATCTGCCCTTTGAGTCACTGTTTGAGTTATTTCTGCGTCCACATCAGTCATTGAGGTGAGGTGACTCAAGACTTCTCCGTATGACTTTTCATTTTCAATATCTTCAGTTGTAGATACATCAACACTCCCCGTGGTAACTTCATCTTTCTCTTACACGTTTCAACATTCTATATTACCGTGCGTCTCATCTTCTCCCAAGACCAAGTCCATTTCATCCCTATTACTAGCACTGGAATCCGAATCCTCTGTCGACTCAGCCAGATCAATCCCTAGTGGAGAAGCCAGCTTCTCTTCTTCCTCACATTATATAGTGTGCCCAGATTTATCACCATCTAATGAAGCTTCTATCGTCTGTCCACTCCTAGGGTCCGTTTCTTGGACTTCCATAGTGTGATTTTCCCTATCTGCATCGGTTACGTTCTCATGCTCATTCGCTATTGTAGATCGTTCTGTTGGCTGTGGAATGTATTCGACTGACTGTTTCTGCTTGTCCTCCTCCTCTAATCCCAATCTTTGACTATCAGATACCATCTGCTCAACCACCTGTTATACTATTGGATCAATCTCAATATCTAGCGGTGGAGCTGACTTCTCTTTTTCCTCATATTCTACAGCTCTTATGGATTCTTCATTGTTTAATGGAGATCCCATCGACTGTCCACCCACAAATTCACATGCTTGGGTCGCCACATTTCGATGCTCCATACCCGCGATATCTAATTGGTTTTACATGTCGTCTTCTTCGGGTCCCAATCTCTGGCTTTCGGATACTGTTTGCTCAGTGCAACTTATGTCTTCATCATTTTCTGCGATAATCTCTTGATCTGATGTGGATATTGGTTGTATGAATGAGTGTTTGGCACTACGCAACTGGTTCTTCAATCGAAGGAGCCTATGCCTAATTCCACTCTCTGTCCTTGGCATTAGCTTATTTCCATCCTTATCTGTGACGTCACTCAACTTTTTTGCAATAACTTTTGTATCCATATTTCCACGTTTTATCGCTTCTATCAATACGTCATCTTCTCGCTTCATCCATCTTCTGCCGTGCCCTTTAGTTAAGCGACGTTGGTAGCTTTCTCGGTTCGGTGGTGTCTGAGTTTTATCTTTCCTAGACGGACCTATCATTTGTATCCTCTTTTGCACCGCTGCTATAGTACGTACCGTCTTTGATTGCGGGAATTTTACTGGATATTGCTCAACTACTTCGGTGACAGTAGCCTCTTGCTCCATCATGTTCGTTAACCAATCTATTTCATCCTTTTCCCATTCACCACCTCTCTTGCGCTAAACTCCCATTCGGTCTAACTTGGACATGACCCCTTTTTTGGTCCTTATGATCCATCCTTTGGTGCGACATTGTTGATTATACAAGTCATATATTTCTTGCGCTGGATTGTTTGTACTTTTGCTGGCCCGTTGCATCTTTAATAACTCTTCCTCCTCTTCCTTGGTCCATGATAATAGACATGGACGCTGAGGCATTTAAATCTGGTGCTGCATTCTCACTGATGGAAACACCTTCGTTGTCGCTCCTCGCTTCATCATTTTCCCGTCTTATTTCTCTCAAACTCAAGAGGGACTCTACCATATCCGTACTATCCAACTTGACTTCCCGTTGAAGTCGTAATCCCTCACCAACATTGTTTTATTCTTTCAGTGAAATATTTCAACGTTAATTTAGCTTGGACGGGATGTGTGCTTCAGGTAGGTGTCTCACTAGTCACTTCTTTGTATTGAATGTTTGTGAGTCGAGATTGCTTCGACCGAATTTAGTTTAGTAAGTCTCCCGGACAATCAGTTGGCAATAGCGTCCACTAGGCTTTATTTAGTAGAAAATTCCGTAACTCCAGTATCCCACACCAACTTCACTCAACCCTCCATAATCCGATTAGGGTTGAGGTGGCCGTCGAGAGGTAGCCGTCGCGGATCCCTCCTGATTGGGCGAAAATTCTTTTTTCTCAAAATGTAAACATTACACACCAATTCCCGGCCGGCCGTATTCATACTTCACAGGTAATACGCGTACTATCATGACTCATGCATGAACTTCTGGCCTCCAGAATAATCACAGTATATGAACCCCTTCCGTAGGCATCATTTGGCCCCAGTGAGTCAACTTCTGCTTCTTTCTTCCTTCGTATACATTGTCTTTTCATGCAACAGGTAACTAACGCACTGGCTCGTCACCCTGGTGAATCCACTTATACTGTCCGGATCTACTCTTTCACGTCGTACGGTGTATCTTGCTCTCATCTTATCAAATCCCAACTAACTGACTTGCAGCGCAATTTCTTCGGCACCCTTCTGATCACTATATAGGTGTTGCCCCTCAATTATTCAACTTAATACCCCTTGTATAAGGTTATCAGCGACGTCCAGGTTTGTCGCCTCATGGCCTATTTTTTCTTAATAACATCCCGTAACTCTGCATAAATTTTTCATCCGTTAGACCTGTTAGGTCCTGTTGGATATCTACCGTACAGTCGTCCCTGATGCTCTGATTTTCTTCATTTTATTTTACAATGACGTACAGGTTTCACACCTTTAGTACCCTGACGGGTTTCCCTTTGTAAGATCTTTGTTGTTGTCGTACAGGTTTCACACCTTTGGTACCCTGCCAGGTTTCTCTTCTTACGCTTAGTTGTGGCCGCACAGGTTTCACACCCTTAATACCCTGATAGGTTTCTCTTCGTGCGATCTCACTTTTGTTATATAATTTCCGTGGTGGATTGACACTAGATGTGCAGGTTTCACACCTTTAATATCCTGACAGGTTTATCTTCATACGATATTGCTGTCGCCGTATAGGTTTCACACCTTTCGTACCCTGATAGGCTTCTCTTCGCACAATCTTGTTCTTGTTATCCTTCCTCCATATATGATTGTATTTATAATAGATTTACAGGATTCACACCTTTTAATAACTTAGCGGTTTTCCTTCTTATCTCTTGTTGCTGCCGTACAGGTTTCACACCTTTGGGACCTTAATAGGATTCTATTAGTACGATTAGTTGTGGCCGCATAGGTTCCACACCCTTAATACCCTGATAGGTTTCTCTTCGTGCGATCTGACTTATACAGATTCCACATCTTATTCTTAATTCATTGCTCACTTATAGACTTGATTTAATTATCAGTCGTCAACTTAAACACGCTGCGTCAATGAACGCTAGCTTGCAACTTATTTACTCCACATGCTCAAACAAATTCCAGTTCTCGTGTAAACATGTATCTTTGTTTTTATTTTTGTTTGCTTTTTTGCTATGCCCCCAATGCAACCAACTTGGTACGCATTCTACTTGTCACAACCAACATGGGTCCGTGATAGGGATGTACTACATCTTCTGGGGCCTTATCTTTCTTATTTTTTCTGTCTTTTTCTCTTGTTATTTTCTTAGATATCTTGAAGCTTTCGTCTCTTGTTTCTTATTTCATGAGGAGTATACAGTTCAGCCTCTGTAGTGTCTTCTTCGGGTGTCTGAGCTGCGTAATGCTGATTCTCCCAAGCTTGTTGAGCATCAAACTCATACAATAAAACGGTGCATGAAATATTGTCTTCTGGATCCCAAGTCATCTCATCGGTATCCTTCCACTTGACATAATACTCCTTTGTTCGACGTCCATTCCTTGTTCGCTGTTTGAACCGACAATCCACAATTCGTTCTACTTCCCACTCATCATCATGACCTGGTTCATACCACGAGTCCTCAGGGAGTAACGCCTTATCCAATTCAAGTGTGTCCTCAACCTGAAGTCTCTCCCGAGGTCGTCTCATTTTATTGATGTATGGTTTTAACCTGGCAATGTGCACAAGCGGGAATATTCTACTTTCACCAGTAGGTATTACTAGCCGGTACACCATGTCGTTTATCCGTTCATCTACTACATATGGTCCGTTCCATAAATGCGCCAACTTCCTGACCAACCCTGGTTTAACCAGACCATGATACAGCCAAACCAATTCACCTGGTTGATACGCCGTTTTGGCAGTTGACCATACCTTAGTCGCTACTGCGTCATTATGACGTTGGGCTCTGTCTTTCATTATCTGTTCCTGGATAATAGCAGCCTGTTCCTGCGCTCTCATATGCTTCTCAGTTGTAGCCAACCTCCACACTAATGCATTTCTTTCAGTGATTGACGTATCTTTGGGTGGTATCATTGCTTCAATTGCATTTCTGGGTTCCCAGCCATGTACCAAGTAAAATGGAGTTTGATGATGCTGAAGATACACTGATGTATTCAATGCAAACTCCAAAGGAGCCACATATTCATCCCAATCTCTCTGCTCCGGATCCGTGATGTAACATTTGATTGCCTTGATCACTGTCTGCACAGATCGTTCCTGTTTCTCATTGGCCTGTGGTCGATATGCTAACGTAGGTCTTTGCTTTTGTTTTAGCATTCGATTGAATCTTCTGAAGACCGAACTCATGAATCTTGGGTCTCTATCATGTCTCAACATTTATTGGGCTCCAAATCTCTTATAAACTCCCACCATATACGCTTCTGCTACATCTTGCGCAGTGGTGGTGCTCATTGGAATTAGGATCACATACCCAGAGAACGGACATATAAAGCACAACAACGCTTCATACCCCATTGCAGTTTTTGGTAATGACAATGCGAAATCCATGGCTAAAATCTGAAATGGTCTTGACGCTATGATGTTTACACTAGTGCGCCCCTGGTATCTTGGACTCCCTTTTGCGGTGGCACAATCTTCACCCGCTGCAATATAGTTTTCAATGTGGGCATACATCCCTCGCCAATAATATTTGAGCCTAAACCGAGCATAAACATTTCCGACTCCTTGATGTGCTCCACTTCCGATCTCCACATGATATGCATGTAATACATCCTCTTGTAATATTGTCAGTACCGCCAATCTCCACACATATTCTTCGGGTTTATCTTGAGCTTTCGAGACATAGTAAAGGACACCTTTATTATCCAACACGTAAGTGAGCGCATGTCGAGCTATCTTTTTCCACTCACTGGCGGAATTTATCTGATTATCATCTCCTCGTAGATACGCCATGACTTTGCTACACCACTCATCCTGTATCTGGGATGTTACAATCAGTTCAAATCGGATAGCTGGGGCATTTTCATATGGATCATTATCTACTTCATCCTGAGGTTCTTCAGATCTAGCCACATCATTGTCCACTGAGTGTAAATCACCATTAGTGTCCGCCCCTTGTCCAACAGTGACATTCTTTTGGTGTTGGGGCTGACCATTACGAGAGTTTACCATACTTCGCGTGAGAACAAACACTTGTGGTGATGCATAATCATCATTTACCCATATATCATTCGACTTCGTTTAAATTTTCTCCCCATTATTAGAAGTGGTGCCATAGTCACAGGGTGGGTTCTCGGTTGTCTCTTGAGCATCATCTGCAGTGGCATACAACAAGTCTGGCAGACGATTCAACAGCTGCAGATCCGTTTTTCTCTCCTCTCTGATAATTTTCCCTGCCCGCTGCTCTTTCATTGCACATTGAGTAAAAAATCAGCTGCTTGGTTATACTTGCGAGCCACGTGTATCAGGCTGACTGCTTCGAATTTCTCTATCAGTGAACGCACTCTGCCCAACCAAACCAATAGTGATGCATGATTGAAGCGTAGATCTCCATTGACTTGTCCAATAACCAATCTAGAAACCCCACGCACAATTTCTTTCATTACATTATGGTCTTTTGCGAGCTGTAATACGTGGATTAGTCCGTGATATTCACTCTCATTCACGGTAAGGTTATCTTGAATCCCATATTCTGCTGCCACTACTTCCCAGGTTGGTAATCCCACACTATCATGCCAAATGCTCCTTTCGGGTCATTCTTAAGACGCACTGCACCATCAAACGATAAAACATATCCAGTGCTATGACGTTGTAGACTAGGAATTGGCTTAATGATCGGCACATCCTTCAACGATTTTAACGAAGCAATATCTTCTAGCACTTCATTCATCTTTTCTGCGGGCACAATGGACGCGGATAATAAAGCAGGTAATCCTACAGCTTCATGATTCGTTCGTATGATTTCCAATGACCACGGAGACAACATTACTGCCCATTGTATTCCTCTGCCTGTCAAACTTTTCGATGTGAACAGCCATCGCATTGTAGAATATCTTGCATACACTGTTATATGCTGTCCAAAACAAATATGACTGGCATTATTTAACGTTTTTAGCAACGCTAGCACCTCTTGTTCCACTCCTGTATATCTCGTTTCAGCATCTTTGAAAACCTTGCTAACGTAACGCACTGGGTGCAGTATCCCATCATAATCTTGACACACTGTTGCTCCGAACGCCAATGGATTGGTATATAGCACTATACTCAATGGTTTTGATCGCTCAATATGCCGTAACAAAGTTGCATTCACCAGACGATCCTTAAGCAACGAAAACGACTTTTCAGCGTGCTTCAGTTGTGTACCATCCTTTAACTGTAGTTCGGTTAACTCATACAGAGATGAAGCTAGTATTGCAAAATTATCAATAAACCGTAGGTAGTATATCAAACTTCCAGTGAATCTTTGAACTCCTTTTAATGTTCGTGGGAACGCCATTTTGAAAATCGAGTCCAAATTGCGGGGGGATGCTTTAATTCCTTCTGCAGATATACGATGGCTCAAAAACTCCACACTGTGTTTGCCAAACGCACTCTTCGGTAAACTTATAGTGATCCGCCAATATTTGAATGAATCCAGGAGATTCTTAAGCATGATGCACAATGTATCCCAACTGCTTGCACCAAAGGTAATATCATCGGTATACGACCGCCTCCCAATAATAGGTTGTTAATCAGTCATCACTACTTGGCAGTTATGAAAGACGTCTTGTGTGATGGACACATCTGTTTCCAACACATGTGCCTCTTCGTTGTCATTATCCATGTCTAACTTGCAGCCTAGCAGTTTGCATTTTACCCCCATCTGTTGTGACCGCCGTACCATTGTCCACAAAGCGTTATCCACTATACGCTGATATATTTGAAGATCGTTCTTAAGCCCTTGAGGCATCCGAAGCCATTCGAAATGTCCTAAGGGACAAATAAATGCTGTGATCAACCGAGCTCTCTTGGTCATCGGTATAGCCCAATACCCACTCGCATTATCCATTGAGCACAAACATTTTACTCCCTCAAATTTGTCCAGTAATTCATCAATTAACGGCATAGCATACACCATCAATCTCGTCTTCTAATTCACTGACCGGTAATCAATACACAGCCGTATGTCGATTTTTTTCTTTTTAACAATATGACGATCGGTGAGGCCCAAGCAGACTCCGAATACCGAATTAGTCCCGACTTTAATAGGACTCGTATCAATTCATACAATTTAGGTAATAGTGTAGGCGGTACTCTTCGTGCTCTTTGTGCAATAGGTGCATTGTCACCAACATCCACATCACAAACTACACCCTTAGCTGGAGGTGGTAGCGCATTACCAGAACTTATAAAACCATCAGCATACTCAGACAACAAGGCACGAAGATTATCTTCTTGTTCTTTAGTAGTAACTCCTGGTTCTCCTACGTCTGCAGTAGTCATATCCGGTGGTTCGATTGGACTTCTATCTACTTCTGGAATGAGTGCCAGCTGTTCTTCCATAGCTTCAGCCGCCATCTCAACTCCTTCATGCAAGTACACATCTCTTTCCAATTTGTCTGATACGCCTTCGTTGGATCTATTGCATCCATTACATACGCAGCAGGAGGTTTATCTCCAACAGTTCTCACGGCACGTTAGTCCAATTGATCGGTGTGTTAGCGCTCTCCATCACTTGTGTATGCACTTGTAGATATTCTTCTGACTTTAGATCTGCTTGTGTCATTAACGGCAATGGTTCTTCCCTAGGAATCTGACAACTTTGGTCTTTGATCCTCATCCAAAGTGAGTGATCCATCCATATAACATGTATCATTTTTCTTGGTTTTCTTGTTTCCTTGATCTTCATTCAAAGTGAGTGATCCATCCATATAACATGTATTGTTTTTCTTAGTTTTCTTCTTTGCGCAGGGTGACAGCGGTGTCGCTTTAATTTCACTTGATAATGCCCCCCTTTTCTCTCGACAGTGGTTGCAATGCACTGTGGGGCTAGGCGTTTAACTTCTCCGCCACCTGAGCTTTAGTCAATTCCCCTGACTTCAATTTAGCACGCATATCGTCCATCTCCTGAATGAATTTCCGACAATACTTCGCATCATGCCCAAAGTTGTCGCAATGCTCACACTTCACCAATTTCCAACAGTGGCTCTTGTCATGTCCCCGTCGGTTACAGTGCTCACATATCACAACATGATCATTAGTAGGGTTTGTTGGTGCTTCCCCGCCCATCGCATGTACGCTAGGTTGCGGGTCCTCATACACAGCATCAGCATTCTTACGCGCAGCTACCTTCTTTCCAGTCCTCATAAGGCGCGCTTCATGTTTAATTAACAATTTTTCTAGCTCTTCAATGTGTGAGAACGTGATATGTTGGTACTGCATCTGCATAGTGCGATCATGGATGGTATCAAAGAACTGTTGAATATGTTCTTCCAATGATGATGCATTGAACGCATGTCTAAAATCCATCCCTGCTCGCAACGCTGCTGCGTTTAATCGATATAGATATGTAGTATCCAACTCGTCATGTTTCTGCGTTAATCTTGAATACATAACTCGAGGCAGCACTTTGTCCACACAAAACTTCTTTCGGAAAGGCGCAATCACTTTACTCCAGTCATATTTTACCGAATCGGCTAGTTGTTCGTACCACCATGATGCTGTGCTTGTCAAGCTATCAACAAACATTCCCAGACGTTGACTATCATTTCAATGTGATATATTAGCCACATGTGAGAATCGAGCGACCCAAGCCCGTGCACTTCCGGCATCCTGCCTATTCCCATCAAAAGATTTTATCTCCGTATTCTGAATGATAGATGTAAGTGTTTGAGGTGAGGGTGCCCATGCGTTTGCACTTCCACCAGATATACCATACCCTGTAGTACTATGTGGCATTCGTGGCTGCGTAGCCGGTATTTGATATGAAGTACTAGGAGCCCTTCTCGGTATATTGGGTGTGCGACTAGTCGACAAGACTGTTGTGCCTTTAGCTAATTCTTCCAAACTCAAATATCCATCTTGCATCATCTTCACCAAATTAGCTACCACTGGATCTTGTTTAGATGCAGCCATCCCTGAACCCTGTCTAGGTGCAGCCGCCCCTGGACCCTGGCTAGGTGCTGCCACCCCTGGTTCTTGCTTAATCCCAGCTAGTTTGGGTGTGGACATGATTTCATCGCCATGAGATGAAAACTCCAACTTCTTTTTAGTTTTTGCAATTTTTCTGGGTCACAACTGTGGTACTTCTTCAAACTCACTTCTGTCAATGAGCTCCAACATACTCGGTGGTTTAGACTCCCTCACCGGTGTATGTACGGTATCTGCTATTATATAATAAGTGGGAATGATATTGTCAGTTTCTTCTCGATATACCATTAATGATGTTTCCCACTGATTTTCTGCTAATAGTAAAGACATCATCAGTCTAATATCTTCTGCAGTCCGTGCCAATTCGTAATCACACGCACTCTCATACTCATACCGTCTGATAATCTCATACCATAAATTTAGGAAAAAATCCTCCAGTGCCTTCACAGATGCTTCTAAATTTCCAAATGTAGTGAGATCGTCTCGCACCCTAAAGTTGGGTGCAGCCTGCTTCACCTTACGTATCTCAAATAACGAAAACCAGCAGCTCGAATCACCTGTTAATCTGAGCACCTGTTGTTGATACTGCGTCATCTTTGCACACGCTTCGGAAAATGTGTAAGTCCTGTTAGTATCATCATCGGAGTATTCTAGTGTAAAATGAAGATCTGGACCATTTTCTTGTGATAGTAATGCCATTGTGTAAGCTTGAATTTGAAGTCGACGTTACTCCCGGGTCGCGGCACCAGTTGTCGTGAAGGGGTTGAAAATTATTATAATTCCACTTAATTAACAACACAAAGAGGTAATAATCCAGTCATCCTTGTTTTACTTCCCGGGTACTTAATACCTTCGTCCGAACCAACAAATCAGTCAAACACACTTGGGGTACACTTCAAAAGGCTGTTCCGGGCTGCCCCCAACACTAGCGCACTTCAAATGGCTGCTGCTCCACTCTCTAGGGCGTGCGCTCACCGACTTCCTTGTGTTACACTTGGTTTTTGTATAGAGTAAAAAAAGAAAGGTTTTTTGAGGGCCGCCAGAGATCTGCGCACTTCAAGGGAAATTTAGTTCTATTAAGTATTACTACCTCCTACATCAACGTCAAACACTTTTTTCACCCACTACTTTGTGGTTACTTCAGCGCTGACTTCAATACGTGGCAGTTACCGCTGAGGCCCTCTGTAACCTGATTGATCATCCTTGAGAGCTACCACTGATTCCCTCTGTAACCTTATTGATCATCTTTGACAGTTACTTCAGAAACCCTCTGTAATATGATTGAGCGAGTTGGCCGTCGCGAGGTGGCCGTCGCATGTCACTCCTGATTGGTCAAAAATTCCACTTATTTTTCCACATTCATACCAATCACAAACAAATCAGCCGTGAGCGAGGTGGCCATCTCGAGGTGGCCGTCGCATGTCGCTCCTGATTGGTCAAAAATTCCACTTATTTTTCCACATTCATACCAATCACAAACACATTAGCCGTGAGCGAGGCGGCCGTCGCGAGGTGGCCGTCGCAGGTCACCTCTGATTGGCTGAAAATATCTTTTCCACAATAAAATACTTAACCACTTGAAAACAATCGTGAACACCCAAGCCGATCAACTGGGGCAGCCGAGGGCGAATAACTTTTCGTTGGCTTCACCGCCATGAACGGACCCGCCGTTGTACTAGTAAGTTGCGCCTGTGTCTTGACTCCCTTATGCACTGCTGACAGTTCGTCTTCACAATCTGTTTGTTTTGTTATATCATGCGCCCTAGCGCCCCTTTGTTGTTGAGTATTTGACCAAGAATCAGCGACGGCGGCTCAAGAAGCGTAGCAAAATTTTTGACATACTCCCTCGCCTCTCTGAGTTAAATGAATTTCAACGCAAACACGCCGTCCAATTACGCGCCGGACTATAGCAGCCGTCATGAGTGGCCGAAAACACCAATTCCGATAAACGAGACTACCCGTAAACAAGGCTGCTAGGCATGCACAACATGTCGATTGGTCGGTAGGCATAATCTAATGAGAAAGAGTGTAATCCGTACTCTCGTTTGATCTGCACGGACGAAGTCTCCCACATATGATAAATGTGTAGCCACTGCAGCGCATCACACAACAACCCCATTTATTGTCACTGACCCCTTTGTGCGCGGACTGTTAGCTGGAGATAAGTATTTGTTTCTAAGCAACTTTCCAAATGTTGCAATCCGTGGCATGGAGCAAAATACACTGATGAGCAGTGCAATACGGCGACAAGGTGGCGATATGCGCAAGGTAAAGGCTTCGATACAAGCCCCATCACCAACAGGGATGGAGATGACTGATCCAGAACTCACAATGCAAGAACTCTTGCGTACTGCGTATACGACCCAATGCCAGGTCCGCATGCAAGCCAACTCTCAGACCAACTAAACGCTTTTGTGTTGTGTGCGCTCTTGATAGCAAAAATCTAAAATGCGCTGCTTCGACGTTTTCACCGCTGGCCACAAAGGAAGATCTCACATGCTATAGAGCTATTTCAAAGAATAGTGCGACAGACTAGAAAACAATGTCAAGACCAGGTTCAGTTGTACATTCGTGAACTTCGAGGGAAGATGCTGGCCGGTGCAAAAGCTTTTTTTGGCTCAATGAATTTCAGCCAATGCTTCATCCAGCTCCCATACCGCGACAGGAAACATCACTTGGCACTAGTAATGAACTGAAGCATCTTGCTAGAAGACAGAAGCTCCGTTCTACTAACATCGTGCTACACTAAGTGTTCGTATTGTTCACCTATTAAAGGCATGACACAATCTTTGTCACTAATATTCAGTGTTTGAAGGAATCACCAGCGTAACAAACGTCATCGTGCTAGTATGCAGTGTTTGGCGAGATAAAATATACCAAGCATTGATAACTACCATAGTCCATCTTTTATATACTGTAAATATAGCTTCCACTTCACCACACGACGGATAAATCAGGTCGACTGGTCGACGGAGGACGCTGGAACGGGTGGTTCTGATTGGTGGATATTAGGTAATTGGTAGTTCTTAGTATTTAAGCAATAAAAAAGGTTCTCCTTTTGCGTTCGATCTAGCAGATCGTTTCCGGGACGGCACCTTTGCTCCTCCCTTATTAGTATACATCTCTATGTCCCGGGCGGAAGCAATTTGTGCATTTTTGGCCACCGGCAGACGTAGAGTGTTGAGAACTCACTCCACACTTCCGCCCGCTGTGTAATCGGTTCTTCTATAAAGGTTTTTGGTCTTGTGAGTGTGTTTGAGCAGTGCTCTCACCTCCCCACGTTTGGTTCACGTTTGGCCCCTAGTGTTTGGCTGCTGTAAGCGCCCCACGGGAACTCTAGGTGGATTAAGTGAAATTTACCCCCTCGTAGGTCTAGGCTAGGAATACAAATATTTGGGTGTTACTTTAGCTGTTTAAATACTCAGAGCCTCCGTGATCGGGCAGTGAAGACTTCCGCTACCTGATCAAGTACCCCCTTCGCCGATCAACACCTGATCGACACTCTGCGACTCGTGATCCGCGATCAACAACTCGCAGATCGCACCGACTTGTACCTGAGCGACTTTTAGCACTTGATCAAGACTGATCAAGTCTGATTGCAGCTGAACAACCACTTGTAGCACCTGATCGAGCCTGATCAAGTCTGATTAGCTGATCAACGTATTTTAGCACCTGATCAAGCCTGATCAAGTCTGATCACCGTTGATCAACGTCTTTCCGTACCTGATCAAGCCTTATCAAGCCTGATCACAGCTGATCAACCACTTTTAGTGCCTTCCCCAGCCTTATCACTGCAGATCAAGCCTGATCGCACCTGATTCGAGCTTTATTGTACCTGATCACGCCTGATCAGAACATAGGTCAACTCGTTACAAGTTTCCCCAATCTTGCATCAAGGAATTGCCGTGTTTACATCCCCGCCACCTGAAGAGCGAGCCACGCCCGAGCCGTCGGGTACACAAGGTGAGCAGAAACACAAGCAGTCAAGGACAACCGGAGGGCTCCTTCGTCAGTCGGCAGTCCGGGCGCCGTGGTACCGCCTGATCAAGCCTCAAAAACTTTGATCAGCCGCTCCACCACAATGGTGCACGTGACCGGATCTTTGGGCGACGCGGGATATCACCGCGATTCTACGCAAGATGGCGCTGATGTGGACGTAAAAACGGAAGAAGAAGCAGAAGTGAAGATAAAGGTGGAAAAGGAGGAGGTGGTTGTGACGAGGGAAGGCAGTTCGCCGTCGTCATGCCTGAAGAAGAAAGGAAATGCTGATTATCAGGACCTGGGGAGGAATCTTGATGAAATAAAGGAGGAGAAGCCTCAACCACCTCCCGAGGCTCCTTCGGGAGACCATGCGGATCATAACGCAAGCTATGATCCGCCAATTACATATGTATATGATAATCTGGATTGGAAGCTGGTGGTGAAATACTACGACCCGGACCGACCGAAGGCGTTGCTGAAGGCGCCGGGTTCGGAGAGCGATGAAAGTCGACCAAGTATGCCACCATCATAATCTGATTTGGAAATGACTTTTTGTATGAAGGAGCTGAATAATTTCTTATTGATGGATTCAATTATGAGCCTACTCGGGGTCACGATCAGTGGAAAACTGAGCGAGCCGGTTAGTCGACCAATAACGGACGAGAAGGACATGCTTCAGTTGGTGTTAGGGCTAACACGCCTGATTAAGCAAGCTGGTCTGACTACAGGCGCCTACGATGCTGAAGAAGTGTTCGATCCCAGCCCTGAAGATGTCGCGACCACTACCGAGCAGCTGTTCGGAATGTTGGTGCCTATAGTGTTCAATCCGCTAAGGTGGAACCACCTCGTACTATGCTGACAATCAAAGCAAGTCCGTTGATCAACGTGGCAGAACACACGGGATCATCGTGTTATGAATCTGCCCCTTCTGAAGGCGATGAACCTGAAGTGGAGTCGAGTAGTGCTGGAAGTATGGAGCCCAAGATCACCAGGATGACAGTTTTCCAGAAGGATGAATCCAAGTTTTTGGTTATCAAGAGGGAACCTCAATAAGTCAAGGCAGACGATGATCAATCATCGCAGGGCCCACAGCTGCAAACATTTTTCGACAAGGCCATGAAACAGTTTTTGGCGGAAGAAAGAGGCAAGTCGACACCTGCAGTTGTTCGCACAAAAAGTCACCAGCCCAATCCAGGAAGTGTTGCAACGGTGAAGGACGTGGATATGGAATCTGTGAATTTGCTCCGTGATTGTCAGTCAAGGTCAAGAAGATCGGCGACAGTTAGAGATGTTGACATGGAATCTGTATATTCGCTCCGTGATCAACAATCCCAGCGCGATTACATCAATCCAGACGAGCCAATCACTATACCTCGACAAGCCACGGTTGCGACAACGTACACTGGAATAACTGACCAAAAGCCGATTCCCAGGATTCGGATGTCGGCGATCAGTGATCTTAAAGAATTTTCAGGAAAGGACGTGGATGAAGATCAAGCGCGGAATTGGATTAGTCGTTTGAAGTCTGCATTTATGCGTGACCAAGCCTCCGACCCAGAAAAGTGCTTAATTATGGGTGATTTACTAAAAGGACCAGCACGCAATTGGCATCGCCAGCTGAGTAGAGCTACCCGATCAAGTTGGAAAAGTCTCGTGGATGAGTTTGAAGTTCAATACTATGGAAGTGGACAATCGGCGTCCCGCCAGTATTATTACACGAAACAGCGATCAGATGAAACTCCCATTGAGTATCTGCACCGGCTGAATGTGGCGGGACTGCGGTCCAAGTTGCCAATCAGGGATGAATCACCTACGATTTTACGCAAACATGTGCAACATTTTCTGGACACATTGACCAATCGCGAGCTCGCCGATCAACTGGCACTTCTGCGGCTTGATACCACCGCGGATCTGGAGAAACGCTGCGGGAGTATTTGCGCAATAAGTGGTACCAGCCAATGGAGACGGTAGGCACCAGCCGATTCCGTCAGAAATTCAGTGATGATCGGTCACCTGCCCCGGCGCGGAAGCCTAAAGCAGTGCGCGCGATTAAGGTGATGTCTGGAAGCGAAGAGTCAAGCTCCGATGACAGTGGAAGTGACGGTGACCAGCGTCGTTACATTATTGCTGCTATGCGCGATCAACCAGTAACGCACGGTCTACCTAGTGAGCCTCGATCTGGTAAACAAGGCGAATCAAGTGCTGCTGACCAAGGGGCGATGAAGAAATGCAGTCATTGCGAATCAATTAAGCACGACAATTTGCGTTGTTGGAAACGCCTGACCTGTCTGAAGTGTGTCAAGAAGGGACACCCGACGGATCACTGTTTGTACGTCTGCCGTGCGTGCGGCGAGATTCATGACGTTGGCAAATGCCCCATGGAAGAATTCTACAATCGCATTTTCCAGTGGTACAACCCTACCAAGCATGCGGGAATGTTGCCCAAGGAAGCCGAAGACATGTTAAACTAGGACGCTCGCCAGGTTGGAATCTGTTACGAGACGAGCGTTTTGGTGTGTGTATTTTTGCATATGTGGACAAGAAGCGGGTTGATCAAGCAGAAGAGAAAGATAATGAAAAATGTGATCAACCTGATTTACCACGTTTGGCTAATTTCCGTATTGATGAGTTTTCTCGATCTCCGGTGATCATGGAAGTTGATTTGCTTCCGGGTGAATCACGCGGATATTTGAAATACCACTCGCCAAAAAAGTGGTTTAAACAAGCCAAGGCGAGCGGCAAAATCAATAACGAATGTGCCACGTTACTATTCGATTCTGGTGCCGAAGTGTCGATCGTCGACTCAACCTTTGCTCGTAAGGTGGGTTGTCAGATCGACACGAGTAAAATACAAGAATGTGTTGGCATTGGAGAAAGTGCGTACCTCACCGAAGGACGCCCAAGATTAAAGTGACTTTAGCGGGTTCTTTGGTCTACTATTTCCATGCATGGGTGGTAAAGATCGTTGGTCAAGACGTTATATTAGGTATGGATTTTATGATCCCAGCTGGTGTCAGATTGGACATCGCCCACGGTGCATTAAGTCTTCCTGATGAAGTAATCATCCCATTAGAAGGCCGCCGACAGCTGTATGGATCAAGTGGAAATTATATGAAACTTGGTCAGTACGAGCAGATCCCAGTAGGTTGATCTGCTGAGGTCCGGATTCGTGATCAGCGATCTCGGAAGTTATGGATTACTCGCGGAAAAGATTGGGTCCCCACTGTGACTAGGGGCGTGGTTAATTTGCGATATCTGCGTATTACGAATGTTGCCGATCATCCGCTCATCCTACATGACGATATGATTTAGGTATTTGGATGAATAAGGATGATGTGCCCCGTCACCCTGGGTTTATTTCGGTGGGCTCTAATAGCTATAAGGAGTGGCAGAATCTCGCGTACCAAGCTTCTACCAATTCAGTGTATGACGATCAAGAAAGTGTCGACCAAGGTCCTTTGGTCGAGAAAAAGGAGTACCCTATTCCTCAGGGAATTTTAGTACGACCTGCGGACTCGACCACGGCATCGGTGGCATTAGTAAGCGGAATATCGCATAAGGTACAAGAAGTGCAAGAAAAGGGCAATCAGGAGCCGAGTGTGCAAGCTCCGACCCTTGGTCATGAAGTTGAACGACTTGCTACAAGAGATGGGCCTGACCAAGATATGCGTGAACATACCGTCTCAACCGATACCGGTGAATTCGGTGTAATTCCTACCGATGACCAAGTATGCTACCACGAAGGCGGAGATTTTTTCGTGGAAGAGCCGGAGAAACAACTTGCCACGCTGCCTGAAGTATCCACAAGTACTGAAGAAGTGACCAAGGATGATTTGCAAGTGTGCGACCCGCTGATCAACACAGCAGATGAGATTGACCAACTTCGCGACATAATTTGGGCGAAGAAACATCTGCTGATCGGAAAAGGGAACGCACTACCTCCAGCTGCACGTGGAGTTGTTTGCGATATCGATGTAGGCAATGCGCGCCCGATCGCCCAAAAGTGTCGAAAGGTGGCTCCGCAATTTCGCGAGAAGTTATCGGCTTTGATAAAGGGGCTATTGGCTACTAAGATCATTCAGCCGTCTACGTCACCCTGGGCATCACCTATAGTGATCATCGTGAAAAAGAATGGAGTTGACATTCGGTTCTGCATCGACTATCGCGCGGTAAATCAACTCACGCGTTTGATGGTATACCCTATGCCTCTGATCTCTGATTTGCTCGAGGATTTGGATAAAGCGTTGTGGTTTTGCTCTTTGGATATGGCGAGTGGGTTTTGGGTTGTCTTTTTGACCGATCGAGCGCGGCAGATTTTGGCGTTTAGTCACTACGTTTGGATTATTTGAGTGGAATCGGATGCCCCCTTCGTCCTTAAGAACGCTCCGCAGACCTACCATCGGTTAATTGGCAATGCATTATATGGATATATCAAGGTTTAGGATGGTGCCGATGAGCCATCGGATGAGTTTACTACGGGAGAGCCTGACCAAGCACGAGGCCCGTCTGTGTTGCAGCGACGATCATACATCGATGATATTTTGATCCCGGAACCTACATGGACAACCCTCTGTGACAGGGTGCGAAACCTGTTGGAAAAGTGCGCTCAGTGGAACTTGTCAATCAGCGTGGTTAAATCGTATTGGGGGCGAAGTAAAGTGCCTTATTTGGGACATCACGTCTCTGGCCGTGGTCTGGAAGCGAAACCGAAGAATTTGGATGATCTGATCGATTTGCCTTTTCCTGGCACTTTACGTGCTATGCAATCGTTTTTGGGGAGCCTGAATTATTACCGTCGATTTATCGAAGACTTTGCGATTTATGCCGCTGTGCTCTATGAATTACGAGAAATTGATTATCAAGAGTTAAAGAGCCGGGCATTGGTCAATGAGAGCACGGCTTGTGATGATGATCGATTAACTAGGGCGCGAGTGGCATTCAGCATGCTGAAAGCTAAGATTGCGTCAGCCCCAACTCCACCATTTCGACCAAGCAAAGACACCGGTGATTGTGGTGTATGCCAGCAAGTGGGCAGTGTCTGCCGCGTTGGTGCAAGAGCATGATCAAGTGTATTGCCCTGTCGCATTTTCCAGCCGGGCACTGAAGAACGGTGAGCTGAATTACAGCCCCGTTGAAAAAGAAGTGCTGGACCTTCTACGAATTCTAGAATTATACTTTACGATGCTGGTCGGAAAAGCAATCGTTGTCCTGTCGCGTCGATCCACGTTGAAGTGGCTCTTGACGTCCAACGGGCTAGATGGACGATTGGGAAAATGGTCTGCAATCTTATCACAGTGGGACTTGGAGATCAAGAAATGCGTACATTGAGAAGAAGAGGTACTAGGGGCGCTGGCCGCAAGTATCACTCCTCGCACTGATATTGATGAGGCCCTGATCGCAATCGCACCAAAAAAGGAGCCTCGACATACGATTGAAGTACCACCTCCCACGGTCGAGAAAGGCGAAGAGCTGTACGTGAGCATCTTCGACGGGTCTGCTAGTGTTAATCGATGCGTTGGTGCATTCGGTGCTATCGTGTGGAAGCTGCCGGAGAAGATCATGATCGCGGTTGCGGAACATGTACCCAACATCACGGTGAATGAAGCCGAGTACCAGGGACTGCTGCTAAGTTAGGATTTACTATCTCAATATCCCAAAGGAAGGATAATCGTGTGTGGATATTCGAATTTGGTGATCAGGCAAATGCGTGGCGAAATAGAGTGTAAAGCTCCGTGGTTGCAAGTATTGCAACTGCGAGTGTTGAAACTCCTTCGCGAATGTCCTGACCATGACATGTTGCATGTTAAACGAGAGTGGAATAAGAGTGCCGATCACATCACCACCACTGCCATGCGGGATGGGGCACGATGTGAGATCAAAGATGGGAAACAGCTGGAAGAATTGGTCGATCTTAACAGATTGCCGGAGGTGATTACTTTGAAGGAAGATCCCACTGCCGCACAAGTGCTGGTGACGACGCGATCACGTAACATTCGTCAAACTCAATCTTCAACGTGGCCCAAAGTATCCATAAAAGGGATAAGGGCGGAAAGTGTTAAAAAGGCGCCAAGACGAAGAAAAGTGGATCTGTGATTTGCGATGTTACTTGAATGGTAACGTGTCACAGCTGAGCGCAGACGAGGTGAAAGAGTGCGCGAAAATCGCCGATTGTTATGACGTCGACGACCAAGGGTTGTTGATCTACTGCGGAAATATGACCAAAGGAAAAGCCAGCTGTGATCAAGATGATCGAGACGAGCGACGCTCCTCAATTAAGCTGGCCGTACCGGAAATCCTACATGCGGATGTCCTCCACCATTATCATGTGAGTTTGGAGGGGGGACACCAGGGTATAGGGCGAACATATCAGCGTATCAGACGTTGCTTTCATCGGCGTGGACTATTTCGTAGCGTGCAAAGCTTTGTTGGGCAATGTGTAGATTGTGAGACGGGGAAGGGTCAACCTACGATCAAAGGGATGTAGCCCGGAAATATTGAAGCTACGTACCCGTTCCGAGTGATAGCATGGATCATATCCCGTCGATGCCTCGTTCTACTGATGGGAATACGGATTTATTGATATGGACTGACTTGTTCACGGTTATGGTAATTGCGAAAGCTGGATCGTCTCGTACAGCACAGAAAGTCGCTGAAAATTATGAAGAATGTGTGTTCCGACGATTTGGAGCTAGTGAGGTGATTAGCCACGACCGAGAACCCGGTTTTATGTCCGAGGTATTTCGGGCGTTCAACAAGATCGTGGGATTGCGGCGGAGTGCAACTATGGCATACCGTCCGCAGGCGAACGGCAAAGCAGAGAGAACAGTGCAGACGATTACACGAGCAATTAAGATGTATGTATCAGATGTCGGTCAGAAGGATTGGAGTTCGTATGCAGAGCGACTGGTGTTCGCGCTGAACTCGACCCCAGCTCGTATTCGTGGAGAAACACCATTTTATTTGGCGTATGGGTGGGATCCACGATCATCGTTGGAATCGACATTGCAACTGGGCGGAACTCGGCGTAAAGACCGCGATGCACGTCGATGGAGATACAGGCTGCAGAAAGACCACCGCTACGCCCGTGATCAAGTGATCACCCGACTGCACCAAGCAGTAACGGGCCGAGCGGAGAAGCATAATGATCAGGTGACACCGCACAAGATCGAAGCGGAGTCGAAGATCTGGTTGTACCTCGATCGAGTGAAAGAAGGGTTCGCAAAGAAACTGGCGCATATGTGGCATGGACCCTTCATAGTCTACGAGGTGATTGGTGATCATGCGGCAAGGTTGATTACAGCTGGTACCGACTATCGCATATTTCCAGTCGTGCACCTGTACAAGTTGAAACTAGTCAAATAGTTTCCAGATCGACCTACAGCTGTGCTAACAGCTGGGGTAGAGGATCGTTTTGATTTCGATGAAGCTCTACTACCCGAAGACATCTGGGAGAGGACTCTAGAGCCGGACGAATTTTAAGTTGATCGCGTCACCGATGTCCGATCTGGTCAAAAGAACAGATACGGCAGAACGTTGCGTGAATATCAAGTATATTGGAATGGTTATGATGAGCCGTCATGGGTAGACGAGACCTATCTGAATTGCGATTCCCTAATCAAGGACTTCGAACGGAAGATGATTACCAAACACCGGTTTGATGTAATGGAGGTGGATGAAGAGTCCCACTAGTGCATGACCGGCTAATGGACTGTGGAATTACGATTGAAGGCTTACGATTAATGGAGAAATAACGATTGACTTAATGTGGTGAATTTTCGGTGGATATTGCGCAATATGGTGATGGGGTAATGACAGATGAGACTATGGAAGAGCGATTTATGTGGATATACTCAAAACGATGAAGCAACAATTGGAATTATTACGATCAAGAATGTTTGTCTATTGAAAAAGAAAAGACGATCAGCGAGCTAGCTCGATCCGTAAAATTTGCGACGAAGGCGGGTAATCTTGTTGCCGGGGTGATTGTCCATGGAAAGGCGATACTGGAGCCGCCAAGGCTCAACGACGTCCACCTCGCACAACGCATCCTGCAAGGTCGAAGGCGGTCGGTCCGATAGGTACCCTGGGTACCAGGTGCCATCGTCCGCCGGAGCGTATTTCAAGGGGCGATTACGGGCGCATTGTGAAATCGCCGGATCCAAGAAGATGTCAAGATCGCACTCCCCGCTGGTCATTCCTTCCAGCACGAACCTCACGATCCTCTTCCACGCTTCCCCGGCGCGGCTTCTACGCTGGCGTCGACCCTCGTAAAATTCTCGGAAAAAGGCGTCGCGCTCTCTAAGGCCCTGATCCTCGTGGAGGTAATGGGTGGACTCCCAGATCTCCTGCGCGTGATGGTCCGGGAATGTCTGGTACCGCGCCTCGAAGTCAGAAAACCAGCTGATCGAGCGGAACGAGATGGGTGGCAGCATATGCTTGAAACAATCCCACGGGCGCTGCGAGTACAGTAATTACACTGCTGATTGGGTAATCAAGTGACTGCACTACTCATCAGGCGCAGGGGCGTCCGTGACGGTGGGAAACAGCCATCCCGCAGGACGTGTCAAGTAGTCGAACATCGTTTTTACTGAGATGCTACCCAGATCGAAACCGCTGAGCTGATACGAGGTGCACGGCAAGATGGCGTCGTCAGTCGCCTCACCCGGCAACGATATCAGCGACTTGAGGTCACCCGTCCGGGGAAAAAGGACTTCGGCAGAGCCTAGATCAGGCGGAACGTCGCTGCCCCACTCGCTGATCGTGGGACTGGACGGAATTTGCGCGCAAAGTAAAGCAGAAGAACCACCTTGGACACCATCCGGTTGGCCAGGCGGGCAAATAACATGTGGTGATCAGCTCATATCAGGAATATCAGGAACGAGACGTGGCTGCTTGGACTGGGAGGTGGATTGCGAGCACCGAGCTCGTCCTTCAGTGTTATCTGGCTGATCAGGCGGATAAATATTGTGTGATAGCTCCTTCTTCTCGAGCATAGCGGGAGCCAGACGTTGCCGATTGGACCGGGAGGTAGACTGTGAGCGCAGAGCACGTCTTTTGGTATCATCCGGCCTACCAGGTGGATTAATGTCGTGTGACAGCTCCTTCTTTCCGGAAACGGCAGAGGCCGGACGTTGTCTCTTGGACCGGGAGGTGGATTGTGAGCGCCGAGCGCGTTTTTTGGGCGGAGAAGCCGGTCGGATAAAGGAGCTTGTAGACGGACCACCCACCTGAAGCACCAGACGGGCTGGCATCCAGGTTAATCCCCGCATTAGTGGAACCGGCTCTCGGAGGGATTTGAAGGTGTAATGCTACACCCGCCAGCATGGTCTGGACATCGGAGAATTGAGCCCGCAGTTGTTCCGCCTAATCATGAACGCGTCGCAGCTCGAGGCGCAGTGCGTCGCGCTCCGCAGATGCGTGGTTGAGAAGACGCCGCGCCGCCGAAAGTTCTCCCTTCAACTTGGTATTCTGAGTACTCAGTCGCTCCAGCTCAGCCCTGTCGGCCGACACCGTGTCAAGACGTCCATATAACTCTTCGGCTCGAGCATTAGCATTGGCGAGGTTGTTCATCTTTTGGAGGGTTGTATCATGCTCCGTCCGGATACGATCACGCTGGATCTTTTGTTTGCGAGCCTTGGAGGAAAGCTTATCCAGCTTCTCGGACAAGCGCTGGTTTTCTGACAGAATGTGGTCCCGTTCACGTTGCACTGCGATCAGGCGCTGACGGATTCGGCCGAGCTTTGCGTGATACTGAGATGCCTCAAGAAGCGAAATTTCTTGCGCCTGATGATCGACGGTCTCTTCGCGGACCGACAGCAGATACCGGTCCCGGGCCTGGGCACCTTCCAGATCACGTATCTGACCTTGCTGTTCATCCAGGGTCTCTTCGGATGTATTCAGTCGGGACTTGAGATTGCTCACGGTGGTGCGGACAAAGTCGCGCAGGGGTGTGGCACGCTCACGGAACCACTCGATCTGCTGCTCGCGGTCGGAGAGCATACGTGCGACGCACTCGTGCCGCTTATGTTGTAGGTGGGTGTAGTCTTCAAGCACGGAAAGTGAGTCGGTAATCACGACTATTTCCTCCTGCTGCGTGAGAATTCTCTCTAGCTGCGCCCGAATCGTCTCCTGCAGCGCGTGTATGGTCTCTTACTGCGCGTAGACCTGGTGGACTACCGAGACCAAGCTGTCGACCGCGGAACGATCGAGCGATGAGCTGCGGTTATCTCCATGACCAACCTCGCAGAAGAAGTACAAGAATGGATGATCACGAGGGCTTGATCGGGGACGCTACGGTTTAATGAGTGGCAACTCTCTGCTCACCTTCGGCTCGCTCGAAGGAGACAGGGAAGATTGATGGGTGCAGATTGCATGACGCATGACGTCATGGTTGATGGATGTCGACCATGATCGAGGCTATCATGACTAATAGGTGACAACGTGACAACGGTATGATCGACCCCCATCCCCAACCGCTGTCCGGCTGGGACGGGGTTCAGGGGCGGCTGTGGTAAAGCGTACCGTAAAATTGGTACGTAATTAGGGGCATAATTATAGACACCCCTATAGGCGTAGCTGTGGTAGAAGGTACCGCAAATTTTGACGGTACAATAGTCGGTACAAAAGGTGGTACGATAGTGGGCACCACAATCGGTACCATAGTTGGTACCCCAGACGGTACAACTGTTGACACAACGGTGGCGGACAGGGCCGAGGCGTGGATATGACGTCTCAGACGATGCGACAACTGGCACGGTTACCTGACGGTAACCCGAAGGTAAGCGGTCGAATGGTCGACAAAATGCGTAGGAATGGGTAGTTCTGATTGGTTGATATTAGGTTTTGGGTAGATATTAGGATATAAGCAATAATAAAGTTCTCCTTTTGCGTACGATCGCGCCGATCGTTTACAGGGACAGCAACTTAGGGCCTCCCTCTTCTACTAAATACCTCTACGTCCCGGGCGGGAGCACTTAGTGCATTTTTGGCCCACCGGTAGGCGTAGAGAGTGAGAACTCACCTGCAACTCCGCCCGCTGTGTCAGTGGTTCTTCTTTTAAAGGTTTTTTGGTCTCGGGACGTGATCGAGCAGTGCGCTCTCACCTCTTCCCCTATTGGTCCACGTTTTGTCCCTAGTTTTCGGCTGCTTTAAGCACCCCACGGGAACAATAGGCGGATTTTTGGTGGTAATCGTCGATCAGCCCGTCGAACGCGCAGATCGACCGTCCCTATAAGGCTTAAGTCTAGAATACAAGGTATTTTTGGGTATTCTATTGACGGATTAAGGTTAAGGAGGCTCTGTGATCGGGCAGTGAAGATTTACGCTGCCTGATCGAGAACCCCTTCGCCGATCAACACCTGATCGACACACTGCGACTCGTGACCCGCACTCAGCTGCTCACAACTCGCGCCAACTAGCTGATCAGCGACTTTTAGCACGTGATCGCGCCTGATCGAGTCTGATCACCGCTGATCGACGACTCTTAGTGCCTGCCCAAGCCTGATCACTGTTGATCACACCTGATCGCACGTGGTTCAAGCTTGATTGCGCCTGATCATTGCCTGATCGCATCAGTCGACTCATCACAAGTCAACTCAGTCTTGCCACAAGGAATTGTAGTGTGCCATCCCCGCCACCAGGATAGCGACCCACGACTAAGCCGTCGGGTACATAAGGTGATCAGAAACACAAGCAGTCAAGGACAACCGGAGGACCCCCTTCGTCAGTCGGCAGTCCGGGCGCCGTGGTACCGCCTGATCAAGCCTCAAAAACTTTGATCGGCCGCTCCACCACAGTGCAATCCGGCAGGTTGCGTCGGTTGAAACACGCGTAAAAGTCATGAAGTGGATGGTCAAAGACGCTGAAGAAAATGGAGAAAAGGGCGTTGATGTAAGAGCAATAAAGAACTTTCAAGCTGATTTTCGTGGTGAATACAAAGTATGTGTGGTCTTGTTCTGCTAATTGGAACACACGAAACAGTAACTTACGGCATCTACGATCTCAATAGGCAAACCACATGAAGTGCACACGTTGGTGGAAGGATCGCGAAGGCATTCTAACTGCTGCTGACGCCAGTGTCAAGTCAATTTCAACGGTTTTAAACACGAGAGTGAAGCGAGTTTAGGTGAAGGTGGCTGTCGGAGGTCGTGGTAGCCAGCGTGCCTCCTGGACGGAGAGGCTGCATGAACTTCTTCTCGTGGAATTTTTCGGATGCGCGCAACTGGCATCAAATTGTCGCCGTCTCTTCTGCGCACAATTGCACTTGCCATCATTGAGGGCTCCAAAGAATGGGCGGCCGGTTATGGTTCAGGTTACGTTAATCTATCGGACAACATACCTGTGAAAGAAAAAATCAAAACGCGTTGGGTTCAGCATTTTATGGTGAGTTCTGGCAAAGTTTGCGTTCATTTCACGCTGTTGTGAAGTTCTTCTTAAATAATTTGGCCATTTTCTGCGAACAGAACGCCAACAACATCGTTATAAGGATGCAAACGGGAAAACTCTCTTGCAGTCCTGAAAAGGAATTGCAAATTGAAAAGACGGTCGCATTTCACATGGGTGAACTCCACCGTGGTTTCACTGCTGGAACATTGGATGAAAATCTCATCCGAAACATGGATGAGACTCACTTCGTTATCAATTTTGGTAGCGGGCGCACACTCGGATTTTGTGGAGATTCTGATGTGAAGTATGTTGATGTTGTTTCCGGGGGGTGGAGGGCATGACGATGTTGGTCAATCTTACCGGAGGGCCAAACTCCCAAATCGCAACGCCGATGCTCATATTTCAAAATGCGAAACGATCATATCCCATTCAAGGCTTGCCGGACGACGTTCCTGGCGTCACTTACCGAACTGGCCCGAAAGGGTGGTGCGATAAAACGGTACATTCAATACAATATTATTATTATGTTTTTTTTGCGATTACTGAATGCGGTTGAACTTTCCACAGGTTTTCTCGACTTGGTTTAACGAGCAACGTGCGCACCGTCCCGATCCTTATGACCGCCAGCTTCTCGTCTACGTGGACAACTGTGGTGGGCATAATGAGTCCCCACAGTTAAAACAAGTGCTTGAGCGAACGAAAACTGAGTTGCGTTATTTCCCTCCGTGCGCATCACACATTGTGCAGCCATGCGATTCTTTTGTTATCTCAAACATAAAGGATGAATGGAGAAGGCTTTGGGAGGAGGAAAAGTGCAGGATGGGGCGGGAAGGAGAATGGTCCAATGAGGTCCGGAAGGATGGCTCGTGGTCCGGAAAGTTGAAAACCCCAGGTAAAAAGTTTTTCCTGCAACTTGCCGCAAAATCAGTGCGAAACGTGAATCCCATGCGCGACAGGAACGGTCTTACGTATGCTCGCAAGGCTATGATTTGCTGCGGCCTTGCGCTGGACATTTCTGGAAGGTGGCATACGGAGCAGTTGTCACCAGAGCTGCAGGAAATTATTGCAAAGCACCGTGACCACTTCGACGGCAGACCTGTAGAGCCTTATTGTAACCAAAGGCAGGAAGCGACATGAGATGAAGATATTTTTTTGATTTTAATAAGAACCTTGTCTTTTTCTCCTGTGCACAATTTCATTTTGACTTGAAGCTGCCATGCCTGCCCCCCGATTCCGTTCACGCAAAATGATTCACAGTGTATCAGCTTGTTGAAAGTCCACACCAATTAGGAATATTCGAATTAAGTGTGGACCACACTATATTTGCAAGCACGGGAATAGTGTGGATTCGGAAATAGTGTGGTACACGCTAATATTGGTCTCCGTCGAATTTGAGAAATAGTGTGGTCCACACTAATTACGGTGAACGGTGTAGTTCCTAGCCAAAAAAATGGTCATTTTAGTCACTGAAAACACATTTCCCAGCAGAAATGTTCGGTCCGCGCAGATCGCTAGGCTCAATGCGTAAACTACATAGCGAGAAAAACAAGGAGCTACGAGAGCTTGTCAGGTGATAAATGATCGAACAAGGTACTCGCAGAATATCCAGATATTGACTTTGACTTTAAAAAAATAGGACCTTGGACTACGATGGATATCTGTTCGGCCTATTCCTACCACTAGAGACGCGTCCTTCCTATTTTGCAATTGTCCGTTGTTTAAGAAAATCGTACCGTTCATTCAGAAGGATGTTTCGCTGACATCTAGTGTACATTCGTACTCGCGGTTTACAGCGCGCTTTGAATGCCGAGATCGCGACGATTAAGGACTCGGCGCACAGCAATCAGATTACAGGCAAAATTCGTATGCAATGGTGGAGAGAGCATATTTACACTATGTACGAAAGGTCGGCTTCGGGAGGTGTAGAACGACCCGTTCAGTCGACATTATTGCTGCAAGAGCTTGATCAAGCCGTTCACAAGCACAAGTTGACCCGGCGGTGGTTTGAGCGACTATTGGACGCGCGAGATCAAGATATTGACCGGGACGAGGTTCAAACTCTGCACGAATTGGAGACCTACGCGTATCAGACGGCTTCGTCCCTGCTGTACCTCACGCTAGAATGTCTTGGTGTTTTTGACGACACGGCAGACCAAGTTGCGGGATATGCTGGTGTAGCTATTGGTCTCGCAACATTATTGCGTGGTACATTATATCACAGCTCACGACAAGAGTCTTATCTACCTATCGATCTCATGAGCAAGGTACGAATTTCTACCTGCAATCCTTGTGCTTTTTAACCGTTTGTGTAGCATAATGTAGTAGCGGAGAATCTACTAGCCGCCGTAGAAGATCCCAAAGAGGGTGAGAAGGTAGCGCCTGTAGTGTTTGAAGTTGCCTGTCGTGCGATGGAACACCTACACAAAGCGCGATCGTTGCGAAAAAAGTTACCAAACAAGTCGCGCAGAGCTTTCCTACCCCTGGTGAGCTCTTCTTTGTATTTGAAAAAACTAGAAGCCGCCAACTTCAATGCCTTTGCCCCTGAGTTACAGCAACAGAATATGTTTCAGCTACATTTAGAAGTGCTGAAGCATTTCTTCTTGCACAAATATTAGGGCAAAGTTGCGAAAGTCACGATGCTCTCGGATCTTTTCATCGACCGCTTCAATTGTTTTGATCGATGTACGAGGGGAGGTGTAATTTCTTGGCTTTCTATTGGAACAATGAGCCAACTAAAACAACACTTAAAAAGCTCCTCTTACTCGTTTAGCTCAACCTTCTTCCGCTGACTTGAAAGTACAAAAACTAACTTGTTCTCCAAGTGTCAAGCGTCTGGTAGCCTTTCGCTAGGACGTAAGGATGTACATGGAAGTCCTGACATGTAGCCGTAACTTGAAGCTGCAGAGGCGCTGTAGAAGGAAAGGCACCCAGCAAATCTTCAGGACGCTAATTCCTTTGCTTCTTGTTCGACCCTAAAATTTTGTTGCCACTGTTGCTACTACCAGAACTTCCCTGTTGTTGTTGCTGCTGCTGCCCACTAGCTGGCCGCCGCTTGGTGTCCAATGCCGCTAGTTGACCTTGCAATTGGTCCTTCTTTAGTTTGACACGATTCTCAAACTCAAAGCCGCTTTTAAAATAGTCCAGACGCGACGGTGCTGAGATGTGGAGTAGTTCTTCTTCAATAGCACAAGCCTGCATCAAAGTCACAAAGAGCAACGCACGCCAGACATATCATTTTTTATACCTCGTTACTAATAACATTCTTTAGCAGCCTCACCACTTGCAGCAAGTCTTCGTAAGTAGTGCAGCGACTAGTATAGGCGTCACGAATCTTAGAGCGAACAGCTTGGCGCTCTTCGATAGTCAAGTACATCCTCCAGTCCTGCATGGTAGACGACTGCGAGACGCTGCGTGTGGCGGTGACGTTGGTGCTTGCCACTGAAGAGGTGGCACTTCCGACGGTAGAGAGGCTGCTACTACCACCACGAAGCGTCGTATTCGATGACGGACGGTTGTAGACACCTGAAGACGTCACAGCTCGTAGCATCTGGGGCGGATTCGTGTTAGGTGTTGCATGAAGGACCGAAGGGATCGAGTTCATGTTGTTCATGCCAAGGTGGCTCGCCAATCCGCCTGCATGTACGTGACTTACGCTGTTGGATGCGCCTCCACTTAGCGTGCGCTTTAGCGATGGAATGGCTTGTGCCGTGCCGTTGACGGGGTCGTTCTTCATTTGCCCTAGATTCATCCTAATGTTTGTTGCATGCAGAAAATCTCTCTATGTTGGAAAAAAACTTGAGAGCGCAGATATCTCACCGGTATATCGGTGCTACCTGTAGGGATCGCTACTCTATTCCATTCGACAGTCCAACATTAAGCACCTAACTCTATGTTGTACATTGTACATGTAGTCCATATGACAGTCAAGATCTTTATTAACGAGGTTAAGTGTAACTGTCGTTTCTCATGTGCTTAACCTTCTTTTGCGCCTTTTTCTTTTTTTCACGGGTGGTTAGTCCTCGTCTCAATCGCTGCAGCTGAATTGAAGACTGAAAACGTTCTCGCCACTCATCGCTCAGTACGTATTGATACTCGTACCCGCTGTCCTCATGACCTTCTGTATCGTCACTTGATTCTTGCTCAACAGTCTGGACCGAAAATCCAGGTGGGACCACTTGATCGATCAGACGATCACACTCAGCTGTAGCTGCTGTATAGCATTGCGCTGGACCAAAGGTGGTTGGCATAAGCCATTTTCTCTCCTGACGCTGTTGCTGCTCCATAAATATTCTCGACCAGACCTCAGGGAACGGGAACGGTGGTGGAATCCAGGAGCTATTCATGACAAAGGTTTACTCTTTTAAATTAGGTTCTTAGTGAGTTCGTTTCTCGGAACACAATAGATTTGAATTTGGTGAAAAATTATTCTTGGATTAAAATGAATCTACGGTCATCCCTCTGAAATCTTATCCCCTGCTACATAATAAATTCCAGTACTTTATAAGTTTCGGCTTCCACCGTTGTCGTTCCTAAGTCGAAATCTCATACATTGATTTTTTTCCCTTAGTTTGTACCCTCCGATATTTTATAGGTTCCACCTACCACCGAGGCTATAAAGTTTCGGAGGGACGTCTGTATACCTATTTTAGGTCCTGAGACTATTCTCAATAGACGAAAATGTATTAAAGACACACGCAATTTGTACGGATCTGCGCCGTTACACATAACGGCGCAGATCCGTTACAAATTGCGTCGAACAGTGTCTCGACGCCAGACTTATTCATGGCATCATCGACTCTCCACTAAGAGGTTCAGATCACTCTGAGCCTCAAGAATTAAACCTTGTTATCCCATGCGATGTCACCCTCCGATAGGATGAAATCTTGGAGGACTTCCACTAATGGAAATACAACATGAACACACGTGTCTCTGCCAATACGATACACAGAAGAGAGATCTCTTCTGTGAAACCTGCTCTTTGTAGCGATCCCACATCATGCCCGCTACATTTTGAATGTCCAATTTTCTATTTGAATCCGTGTCGTTTTCCTCCATGACACTGTAGATGCTTTCATTCTTGTACTCATCCCCAATCACGACGTCCACGACTGTTAGCACATTGTTTTTTCAAGGTTGAAAATTGGTTTTCTTGTGGATCGTTCCCTTTCCCTTGACATACACCGTTTCACCGCGTTTTTCTTCCAAAAGACCGAAAAGAGGATGTTCTTCGATAATTTCTCTACGCAATAAACGTTATTGATGCGTATAGTCTTGGGTTTACCGTTCGCAATCACATGGATCTTGATCCAACCTTTTCTTGAAACGTTGGGCATTTTTTTTCTGTTTGGTAACAGGTGCCATTCACACCTTCATCTTTATGTGGTGGAGTCGCGTTCGAAATCAAACACCGAAGTGTGGCGAAGCGGACTCAAGAAATTCAGTCACTTTGTGTCAGCGGCACGCCGATCGGCTTATCGGCGATCGGATTGGTGGAAATCAACGAGGCTTTTAAGCCTATCGTGTGCGAGAGGTGTCAAGAACACGGGTTTTGGTAAGTCACATGATATTGCGTGTACTTACATATTTTCATGTTTGTACATATTGGGGACCGTAGGGAGATATGATTGGTTAGTTGGGATTTTTTGGCCTTTAACTCACAACAAAGAAGTCGTTAGCATCTTTGCTAAGTACGTTGATCGCCTCTGCACGCCGCAGAGCGTTTGGGAGCAGAGGGTCGAGTAATCCGCTCTAGCTCATTATACCCGGCCGGGACGCGTTACAGACGCACTTGGCCCGCCGGAAGTCCCTCGACGGGAGTACGCATTGGTAGGCTTCACAAGCGCAAGTCACACACGTTTGGAACGTGTAAGCAAGTTTTTGGATTGTTACGTGGAGATATTGTTCGTTGAGCTTATCACGTTCTCATTGGATATCTATATTGGAGTATTGGTCTTTTATTCTCGTATTGGTTGGGCTCTACGATCGGTTAAGTGATCTGCCCTTTGGAGTATACTTACGCCGAGTATAATCGGTCTGCCCGTAGCCAGGGTGAAGAGTTCCGCCCAGGGTACAATACCCAGCACGGTCTCACATTTTTAGACCCACATCAATTCCCAGCGACGATCCACCAAGTGTGTAACCAGTCCATTCCATCGGATACACAAGGTGAGATGGCGACGAAAGAATCGGACCAGTCGTCCTATGCTGATGATCTTTCGTCTGCTAGCAGCGGACGATCATATAGGATCGTAGGCGAAGGTTCGCGGGGTACCCCCCCCCGTCAAATGGAAGGCTGGGCACGATGGTGGTCAGGTTCTCGACACTACAGTGTTCGATTTTGAACTTGACTCCACCGCAATGATGCGCGTTCCCGGATCACTTGGTGATCGCGGATATCATCGAGATGATATCTCGTCAAGGATTGACTATAACGAAATAGATGTGGAATCGTTCTGGAGAAGACATAAGGAACGGCTATTGCCTTATGTTCTCGATGTCGATAAGGATGGCGATATCCGATCTGGCCGGGTGGAGGACCAGATGAGGATTAATAAGGTTTTTCCTCCCCATAAGGCTCCCACCGGAGCTGATCGGGACTATAGCAAGTCTTGCTATAGTTCCGGAAAGGATCATGACTTTTGTCCTGATCCTATGCATTTAATTGAATGTTTTGATGATAAAGTAAAAGATGAAAACGACTTGGTGGCTGATAGGAACGATCCGATCAACCTTTTCAATGTCCCCAAGCAAAGGCTGGGAATGCCACCCGATGATGATGACTTGGAAGAAAAATCGCAGGTCGGGGATGGGGTTATCAAGGAAAAAGACCTGACCAGGATGTATTAAATCCACTAGCTAAAGCGATTTATTCGTGAAGACCAGGTCATGCAGATCTTAAACCCCCAGATCCCCGATCGTCTTCTCGGACCCACCACCGAGACGATCTAAAGCGATCGGCCGTTGCTATTGGTGAAGAACCTGCTGGCGATGTTGGCTGAGGTCGGCATAAAAGTGCAAAACCTCGCCAACTTGCATAAGCTGTTCGATCTGGACACTTGGAAGCTGGAGATGTCGATGTCGACCCTCCTTGATCATTTGGTGCCGTTGGTGGGGGCGGTTCGCCGCCCAACTCCCACCGTGGCATTGTAGGCCGCTGAAGTCACGGCAGCATACGAGGATGTGTGCTCCGACGATAAGTAGTTGTATCAGTCTCCACCTGCCTCTAATAGCTCATCGGAGTTGGAGGTTGGTGTTGAGCGGATGACCATGGGGGCGGATCATACCCCATGGGAGCATAAAAAGGACGTGCGGCAGCATGGGGCTGCATGCCGGTAGGGGACCCAGGAGCCCCCACAGGTTTCAGTACCTCCAAAGGAGGATGCCAACACACTGACCATGACCCAAGCTAACGTCCAAGCCATGTTTGAGGCAATGATGGAGCGTTTCATGGGAGACCGATGCCGATCGCCTCCGCGCCCGCATGCCCAGGACCGATATGCCCGGCAAAATGTCAATACTTGCAGGGATGTTGATATGGTGTCAGTGACATCAACGGATAAGGCTACCCGAGGTGTAGACCAGTTGGCAGAGGAAGACGCAAGCCGCAGCCAGCCCGACCGCGCCGATCAAGCAAAAACAGCGATTTCGACATGGAGTCGATCGGCGATCCGGATGACCACTATGGGTCAGACGGTGCAGGGGCGGGCAGAACGCGCAGGTCTAACCTAGCCTCTACGACCGATTTTGATCTCGGATCTACTGCGATCCCACGCATTCGCATGGCTGAGACCACTGATCTCAAGGAATTCACTGGCAAGGACACCTACGAGGAGCAAGCCAGATCGTGGTTTGGTCGAGTCAAGTCTGCTTACTTGCGGGATCAGACACCAAAAAAGGAACGGTGTTTGATCTTCGGAGATCTGCTGAAAGGACCGGCTGCGAACTGGATCCAACAGTTGAGTCGGGATGTCCGATCTGACTGGGATCTGCTATGTTCAGAATTTGAAGGGCAGTACTGCAACTGTGGATTCTCTACCGCCCGAAAATACCATCATATGCAGAAGCGGGGCGACGAGACGCCTATTGAGTACTTACACCGTTTAAAAGTGGCTGCAATTCGCGCCGGGATAGTGATCAAGGAAAGCAACCCGCCGACCGGTGCCGCTATGGAGCACGTGGGTCACTATATCAGTACCCTTGATGACCAAGAGATGGCAGATCAGCTCACTCTGCTGCGCCTCAAAGATGTGTGGTAAGTGGAGCCGACGTTGCGGACGTTACAACACTCACGCAGCATGAGGGCGAAGGTCGCCGTTGGATCGGGTCGATACAGATCTAAGACCCAGACCGATCCGGTGAAGAGGCCCCTGACCAGATCGGCCCGTGATGTTAAGTCGATCGCGACTGAAGACAGCACTGGATCGGAAGAAGAGAGTAGCGGCCAGTCCAGTCGGGAGTCGGACGAGGAACAATATCGCCACATCTTCGTCACGGAACCTGCCCCAAGAACCAGATCGACTCCTGACCAGGCAGATCGAAAGGGCAGGAGTGGAAACAAGTCCGATCCGGACCGACCTCGCAAGAAGTGCTCTCACTGCGGGTCAAGCTAGCAAGATGATCGGGGCTGCTGGAAGAAGCTGATATGCAAGAAGTGTGAAAGACGCGGCAACCCCACCGATCACTGCCTCTTCGTGTTCAAGTCATGTGGAGAGATCCACGAGGCCGGCCAGTGCAAGATCGAAGAGTTTTTCAATCTGATTCGCAAGTGGTATGTCCCGGGTAAGCACGCGGGGATGCTTCCACCTGACGTTGAGAAGATGTTAAACTAGAACGCTCGCCAGGTTGGAATCTGGATCGAGCCGAGAGATCTACGTTTGGCATCTATGCATATGTAGGCAAGGAGAATAAAACCGACAATACATGTTCTATTCTTAATTGCGTCGATCGGGATCATCCGGTCTACAATATCACGACCGATGAATATTCCCGATCGAAGGTGGTCATGCAGCTGGATATGCTGCCTGGGGAGTCTCGCGGATACTGGAAGTATCATGCGCCCGACAAATGGTTCAAGCAGGCGAAAGCCTGTGGTAAGATTAACAACCAGAAGGCAACGATGTTGTTCGACTCTGGGGTCGAAGTCTCAATTATCGACTCCGCCTTTGCTCGTAAGGTCGAATGTCGTATAGACGACACCCAGATACAAGAATGCGTCGGAATAGGTAAAACTTCTTACATGACCGAAGGAAGGACGCGCGTGAAGATTACCCTATCGGGTTCGTTGTTCTACTTCTTCAGCGCTTGGGTTGGCAAGCTGGCCGGTCAGGATGCCCTGTTAGGCATGGATTTCATGGTGCCGGCGGGTATTCGCCTTGATCTGTCTCATGGAGTGCTTACACTCCCGGATGAGGTCCAGATCCAGTTAGCTGGTCGGTGGCCCCTTTACGGATCGCACACCGATCTGGTCAGGTGGTACCGAGATGTCACCATTCCAGTCGGCTAATCCGCTGATACCCCAGTCGACAAATATGTTCGATCAAGGAAGTTATGGGTGACCAGGGGCGATCGGTGGGTGTCGACCTTTGTGAAGAGCGCCGGTCGATATGATTTTGTTCGAGTCACTAATATCGGTGACAAGCCGCTTATACTCGACAACAATACTATTGTTTGCATGTGGATGGCGGAAGGGAAAGTGCCAAGAAAGATGGGGTTCGTCTCGATAGGATCGAGACTGTATGTTAAGAGGCAGAACTTGGCATACCAAGCGACTACCGATCTTATCAGCAATGATGGATCGGTGGAAGAAGATACATCACCTATGGTGGAACGACCCAGCTATGTAACCCCAAAGAAGATGTTAGTTCGAAGAAAGGCACCGCAGTAGCCGGACACGGTGGACCATCAAGCAGATGATCCAAGGTTCGTCAACGTGGTGGCGAAACAAGAACAGGCGAAAGCAGAGCCGGGAATAGAAAAAGGGAAACATGGAATTGCTGGGGTGGACCACGATGGCGCGCCTAAGCAGATCGATGTCGTAGAAATGCAGCCCGCCGATCGGGAACAGCAGAGTTCAACCGATCGGACGGTTTGGTTGATATTTCCCCGGAAGACGATCAAGTTTGTATCCATGAGGGCGGGGATCAATACATTCAGGATCTGGAGAGCCAGATGGCAGTCCTCCCTGAAGTGTCTGCTGATCCGCCCGAAGTCACCTTGGACGATCTGCAAGTTGGTGATCGGGATGTCAACAGTCCCGACCAGATCGATCAGCTAAAGAAGATCATATGGAAAAAGACACATCTGCTGATCGGGAAAAGCAACGCCTTACCCCCTGCTGCTCGCGGAGCGATCTGTGACATCAACGTGGGTGATGCCAAGCCGATCGCCCAGCGATGCCGACGTGTGGCGCCACAGTACCGCGAAAAACTGTCGGATCTTATTAAAGGACTGTTGGATACCAAGATCATTAAGCCGTCGACCTCGCCGTGGGCCTCGCCGATCGTGATTGTGATCAAGAATAACGGCGTCGACATAAGGTTGTGTATCGATTATCGGTTCGTAAATCGGTTGACCAAGCTTATGGTGTACCCGATGCCGCTGATCAGCGATCTGCTAGAAGATCTCGACAAGACACTATGGTATTTCTCACTGGATATGGAAAGTGGATTTTGGGTGGTTTCGATGACCGTTCGGGCTCGCGAGATCTCCGCATTTGTTACGCCGTTCGGTCTGTTCGAGTGGAACCGTATGCCGTTCGGTTTGAAGAACGCGCCCCAGATCTACCAGAGTCTGATCGACAACGCATTATATGGACATTTCAAGATCAGTACCGATCGGGACCCCACCGAAAACCATGATGTATTTACAGAGGGTGAACCCGATCGGGAAAGGAGACCGTCAGTTCTGGGGAGGCGATCGTATATCGATGACATTCTGATCCCTGCTTCGTCATGGAGCGATCTGTGCGAGAAGGTCGAACGGTTGTTGGAGACATGCGATCGCTGGAACCTGTCTATCAGTGCTGTGAAGAGTTTTTGGGGCATGTCCAAGATCGCCTATTTGGGTCATATGGTGCCGATCAGTGGGCTGGAGGCTAACCCTTAGGATCTTGAGTCACTGAGCAACCTCCCGTTTCCAAGATCACTGAAGACAATGCAGTCCTTCCTAGGAAGCCTGAATTACTACAGCCGCTTCATTGAAGACTTCGCGGTTTACGTGGCCGTGCTGTATGAGCTCCGGGAAGTCGACTACCATAGGTTGCGCGAAGGATATCGGGCAACTTTACGGGAGGGCGCCGACTCTGGTCTTTCTGTAGTTTGTCCGCAAGTGGAGGCCGAAGATCATATGAAGCGTGCAAATGTTGCTTTCGGTATGCTGAAGGCCAAGATGGCGACGGCACCGATTATCAGACACTACGATCAGGAAAAAAATGCCGATTGTCATTGTGTACGCTAGTAAGTGGGACATTTCGGTCACTATAGTGAAAGAACATGATGGAGTGTACCACCCGGTCACTTTTACGAGCCGGACGTTGAAGCCAAACGAAGTTAACTATGGGATCGTCGAAAAGGAAGGTCTGGCTTTAATACGGATTTTGGATGTGTGCTACAACCTACTGGTCGGCCGATTTCTTTCGAGAAAGTCGACATTGGTCTGGCTATTATCAGCCAATGGGATGGACGGTCGGCTCGGCAGATGATCAGCGATCTTGTCACATTGGTCCCTCGAGGTCGTCAAGTGAACCAAGGGAGAGGAGGAGATATTGGGAACATTGTCTGCCAGTATCACCCCTCGGTCCGAAGTGGATGAAGCTCTGATGGCGATTGCCCCGAGGAAGCAACCTCTACAGGCAATCTCGATGCCGCCACCGATCGTCGATCGGGATGAGGAGCTCCTGGTCTTGAGTTTCGACGGATCGGCTAGCGTGAAGAAGAAGGTCGGCTCCTATAGTGCCATACTGTGGAAGTTACCACAATGGTCTATAGTAGCAGCCGCCGCCGATTTAACGCCTGACATAACGGTCAACGAGGAGGAATATCGGGGGCTCCTTCTATGTCTTGATCTGCTGTCATCACAAAAGAAAGGGCGGATCATCATATGTGGTGACTCCAACCTAGTGATAAGGCAGATCACCGGGGAGATCGACTGTAAGGCGCAACGGCTGAAGTTGCTGAATGATCGGGTGATGAAGTCACTGAAAGACTATCCCAACCACGAGCTATTGCATGTGAAACGGGATTGGAACAGAAGCGCCGATCACCTCGCGACCCAAGCTATGCGGGGCCAGATCGGGGCGACGATCACCGAGGAGGCCGTTCTAAATGAACTTATGGACCTAAACAGGCTCCCGGAGTGGATCAAGCCCAAGGACAGCCCTGATCCGGTGCATGTGATGGCGGCAACTAGATCGCGAACTCGGAAGTCTCGCCGATCGTTTCCAAAGGAAAGGCTGAGTGAGTACGTTGTACAACAGCTAGGGGCGGAACGGATCCTCAAGGCGAAGGACGAAGAAGAGTGGATCGTCAACTTGAAGGCCTATCTGCGCGGTGAACTGTCCAATATAGCAAATGATTAAGCGAAAGAGTGTACCAAGATCGCGGACAGTTACGATATGGACGACAATGTATTGCTGTATTACTGCCGTGACGTTGACCAAGACAGTGCCGATCGAGATCGACTGGCAAAACTAGTGATCCCTGAATTTCTACAGCCGGATGTCCTTCATCACTACCATGTGAGTCTAGCAGGGGGACACCAGGGCATAGGAGGACATACCACAAGATCAGGGCCCACTTTCACTGGAGATGACTTTTTCGGAGCGTGCAGATATATGTGGGTTGTTGCACAGATTGCGAGACCGAAAAGGGCAGACCGATAATCAAGGGACGATCGCCCGGAAATATAGAAGCTACCTACCCTTTCCAGGTGATAGCAATGGATCACATACCGTCGCTGCCCAGATCGACACGCGGCGACACTGAGCTGCTGATCTAGATCGACATATTCACTGGTCTGGTGATCGCAAAGGCTAGTGCATCCCGATCTGCGGAGAAGATTGCCCAGAGTTACGAGAATGCGTGTTCAGAAGGTTCGGCGCCAGCAAAGTTATTAGACACTATCGGGAACCCGGTATTATGGATGAGGTGTTCCGATCGTTCAATAACATGCTAGGCCAGAAGCAGAGCGCGACGATGGCATATCGTCCGCAAGCGAACGGATCGGCTGAACGCATGGTGCAGACAATAACAAGGGCGATTAAGATGTATGTGGCCAATCCAGACCAACGTAAATGGGATGAGTATGCAGAGAGACTAAAATTCGCACTCAACTCTTCAACCGATCGGGTCCGAGGAGAAATGCCTTTCTATCTGGCGTATGGATGGGACCCTCGATCGACACTTGAAGCGGCGATACCGATCGGCTGCACTCGGACCCGCGATCGCGATGTCCGTCGTTGGCGCATTCAGGTCCAGAAGCATTATCAGCATGCGAAAGAAGTCGTCAATCAAAAGTTGCGTCAGGCTACGCAAGATCGAGCAGATCGGAATAACGATCAGGTCCGCCATCATGGTATTGAACCAGGGGCGAGGGTATGGTTATACCTCGATCGGGTCAAGAAGGGCTATGCGAAGAATTTGGCTCACATTTGGCACGGCCCTTTCCGTGTAGCAGAGCTGATCGGTGAGCATGCTGCCAGTCTGACCACGATCGACACAGATTATAAAGTTTTTCCGATCTTGCATGTGTCCAAATTGAAGCTGGTCAGAGCATTCCCCGATCGGCCTAAAATACCCTCTCTGGTAGACGAAGCGGAGAGGTTCGATTTTGATGAGGCTCTGCTGCCGGAAGACAGTTGGGAAAGGCCATTGGAAGAGGACGAATTCGAGGTGGAAAATGTGCTAGATGTCCGATCGGTCAAGAAGACCCGTTTCGGTCGCACCCACCGAGAATATATGGTCCTCTGGAAGGATCATGACGACGAAACTTGGATCGACGAACTCGATTTAAATTGTGGAGCACTGCTACGAGAGTTCGAACGAGAACGAGTCAGTCGGAATCACTTTGCAGTGATGCAGACCCATGAAGACGAAGACCAAGACACAAAGTAGCACCGATCAGTATATCGATCGGTGTGAATATGTGTAAGGTCTGAATTATTGTGACGAAATGTGATGAACTGGAGTAGTGGAATGACGAACGTGGTGATGATTTTGTCAATGTGAATGGAAACTGTGTATGATTAAGTGTTGGTGCAAGTTTTATGAAAGTGATAAAATTTGGTCAAGTGATCAGGTGATCAGGAATTTTGAAAGAATGATGACATGTATTATGGATTATCTGGTCAGCTATCTGACACATCAAGAATCGCAATCACCCCACAGACGACCGATAGTTAATGCCGGATGTTCTTCGATCTGGTCCTCATGATGATTGCGCCAGGGCTCCTTCCGATCGATCTGGGCCAAAGCTTCCTTCAGGTCTGTGACCGGCTCGTCACAATGAATACCGGGATACCAGATGCCGTCCTCAGTCAACGCCCCGGGGCTCTCAACGCGACGCTTGGCCATATGAAGAAACACCGGATACAGAAAGATGTCGATGTCGCACTCGCGGTCCAGCATCCCTTCCAGAATAAACTGCCATAGGGTCTGCCAGGCCTCGCCCGCCCGACTCCGGCGAGGTTTTCGGCGCTTCCGAAACAGGATCAGGTCTTGGTCACGTACCTTCCGACCCCCGGGAAGGAGGAGATAATGGTAGACTCCCAGATCGCCTGGCAGTGGGCTGTATTAAAAGCCCGAAGTCGACCCAGAAGCGAATCGATCCAAGGCCTCGACGCGAATATGGAGTCCAAGTTGGCGCTGAGCAGCACTTCCCATGGTCGATCTGCATACCGACAGGCGATTTGCGGTCCTGTGACCAGATCCGACCTCTCCTCAGACGGGTCTGGGGTTTTCAAAGCTGGAGGGAAGAGCCATAAATCTGGTCGGGACATCGACCAGGATAGATCTTGCTTGGTCAGGGCTGATCGGTGCAAGCTACCGATCTGCCCCGGTGACCATGTCAAAGTGGCATCTGAAGTCAGCGATGGGAGAGGTCGATATCCGATCGACTCCCCTTTCAATCGGGCGTTATGGCGCAGACCAGATGTGCCTGGATGGAACGAAGGCCCGATCATGTTAACTCACGCGTCCGTGCACAACCATCACCCTGGGAGCTGATCACCTTATCAGCCCCCGACCCAGGCTTCACCGGAACAGGACCTCGGCGTTGATCGGATCGGGACTTGGACAAAGCAGTGAACAAGAACTCAGAATCTCCCGATCCGTCCCCCAAGTCCTCTCCGAAAGAGATCTCTATATGTTTGGTTTGAGCAGCGCGGGGGCGTAAGGGCGCATGCGATTTGACGGTGATGGACGTGTCACCTGCGTCCGATCTTGGGCTTGGAAGATGCGCCAGCGTCTTGGCTTTATTTTGAGGCACAGCTCGCTTCTCCTCGAGTTCGGAGTCGCGCGCTACTCCCCGCGCCCTTGAGCCCTTCGACGCGTCCTTACGCTTCTTGGAAGTTTTCGGAATCTTTGAATATTGACTTTTGGCCAATGAGTGGCGTCGGGTCCGATCTTGGTGTAGATCGATCAGAGCGGCCGATGCAGATCGGTCAACGCTAGAACCTGCAGCCGGACGCCGGTGCAACAAGTCGGTCAACTGTTGGTAGCACCGATTTACGGCCGCCCAGCGACGGTCTGACTCCTGGGTCCAGGCGTCCGATCGGCTCTGGAAGAACTCGACCTTCTCTGTCTGGTCCTTGACCACGACCTGCAACTCGCCGATCTGCCTCTCCAGGTCACCATGTTGGGTGCGGAGTAAAGTCCGATCGGACTGATCCTCCAACCGCGATCTGTTCCAGGAGGTGTGACCTGTAGGCCTCCAAGCGAGACAGATCATGCCGTGCGCCGATCAGCCCGTCCAAGATCGGTCGAAGCTGATCGCAGTGGTCATTCGGCTGCCGATCAGCCGCGAATAAAGCGTCGAACGTTTTGGCGATGTCGGTGGACAACTTATCTGCACGCAAAGGAAGGTTAGACCAGACCCAAGACGGAAAGCAGACCGATCAGATTACCTCGCGCTGTTTGTTGGGCGATCTGGGCCCGGAGATGTGCGTTTTCGCCGATCACCTCCTGCAACTTTGTGGATATAGGAATCAAAGTGTCCACCTCCTTCCGAAGTTGAAGGTGCGATGAATCCTTGATGGCCAACTGCGACTGGAGCTCCCTGACTGTTTTCGGGAGCTGATCGACCTCGATCTGATGCCCATCCGGTGTGTCGGACTCTGGAGTGTTGCGAGGGCTGTCAAATCGGGCCGATATGGGAGGCGAATTGTCATGGAGCGATGGGGAACACAGGGCACCTGCAGCAACGAACGTCAAGAGAGGTTACAAGATGATCAGGTGCACAAGGACAAGTACCTGGCGAAGGCGGACTCGAAAAACTGTCCATCGGTGAATTCCGCTACTGTGAAGATCTGGGATGTGGTTAGATCGGGTCGCTACCGTTGCGCGGCTACGACCAGACTCAGGGGCGGCTGTGGTGAAGCGGACTCAAGAAATTCAGTCACTTTGTGTCAGCGGCACGCCGATCGGCTTATCGGCGATCGGATTGGTGGTAATCAACGAGGCTTTTAAGCCTATCGTGTGCGAGAGGTGTCAAGAACACGGGTTTTGGTAAGTCACATGATATTGCGTGTACTTACATATTTTCATGTTTGTACATATTGGGGACCGTAGGGAGATGTGATTGGTTAGTTGGGATTTTTTGGCTTTTAACTCACAACAAAGAAGTCGTTAGCATCTTTGCTAAGTACGTTGATCGCCTCTGCACGCCGCAGAGCGTTTGGGAGCAGAGGGTCGAGTAATCCGCTCTAGCTCATTATACCCGGCCGGGACGCGTTACAGACGCACTTGGCCCGCCGGAAGTTCCTCGACGGGAGTACGCATTGGTAGGGTTCACAAGCGCAAGTCATACACGTTTGGAACGTGTAACCAAGTTTTTGGATTGTTACGTGGAGATATCGTTCGTTGAGTTTATCACGTTCTCATTGGATCTCTATATTGGAGTATTGGTCTTTTATTCTCGTATTGGTTAGGCTCTACGATCGGTTAAGCGATCTTCCCTGTGGAGTATACTTACGCCGAGTATAATCGGTCTGCCCGTACCCAGGGTGAAGAGTTCCGCCCAGGGTACACTACCCAGCACGGTCTCACATTTTTAGACCCACATCAATTCCCATCGACGATCCACCAAGTGTGTAACCAGTCCATTCCATCGGATACACAAGGTGAGATGGCGACAAGAGAATCGGACCAGGCATCCTATGCTGATGATCTTTCGTCTGCTAGCAGCGGACGATCATATAGGATCGTAGGCGAAGGTTCGCGGGGTACCCCCCCGTCAAATGGAAGGCTGGGCACGATGGTGGTCAGGTTCTCAACACTACGGTGTTCGATTTTGAACTTGACACCACCACAGAAGTGTCCTGAACTCGACCACCATCATGCCCAGCCGACCAACTTTTTTTTTTAAATTACGGGGGGGGGGAGTACCCCGCGAACCTTTGCCTGCATCCCGATCGGGTGACTGATCTGCACTTGTCTTCATAGATCTCACCTTGTGTAGCCATTGATATGGGTGGCAACACACTCGGTGGACCGTCGCGCAATATGGGTTTCGGTGAGTACCAGTATGGGATGTACCACTTCTGGGGTAACCAGTGTCAAGGGCACAAAGTCGCCCTCGACACGACAATTCCAACGAAAAATAATCCAAACAATGCGAAGTGTAAATGAAGCGGAAATCGTAACTCCAAATACGATAACAATTTGGGGCAGACCGCGCGTGGAAGTGTGGACCAGCGAATAATTTGGGGCGGACCGCGTACTGCGATGCGTAGACCCAACCAATAATTTGGGGCGGACCGCGTGATGCGATGCGTAGACCCAACCCATACAATGATAAAAAACACGTTCCAAACGTGTGCGACTTAAGGGGTGAGTGCCGTTAAAGTAACGCTTCCCGTCTTGGGACTTCCGGAGGACCTTGTGCGCCTGTTGCGCGTCTTGCCGGGAAAGTTGAGCTAGAGGGGACCTTGTTAGTCCTCTGATCCCAAAGACTCCACGGTAGGAGGGGGCGACTTTTTTGCGTAGACCAAAGAAAAACGAACGCTATATTTAATGGAGATTGATAGGTGTACATCACCCCCTTGTTACATGTATCTCACTTGTAACAGGGTTACATTTGGTTACGTTGGTGTACGTAAGTACGCAACGGTTAAGGTCAAGTATTGACCAGTCCGAAAGGTTCGGACCTTTTGGTTATTTTAACCAATCAGGGCAGGAGCCCTTGGTGGAGGCGTGGCAGCCTGCCACGTGTTGGTACACAGGTGGTGTACATTACATTTCGGCTAGGTACGAATTGAGTAAGTTCTACTTAGTATTACATATAGTTTACATTAGTTTAATATTTAGGCTAATTACATATTAAATAAAATCAGTTTACAAAATACTCTAATAGTGCTAGGCGCACGACCACGACCGGTCACGCGCGCAGTGAGTGTTGTAGTCAAAGCGAATACCTCCCTTAGCTACCCCCTTTTAAGGGAAGCCTTGTATCAAGGCGTTAGTCTTTACTAACAAGTAAACTAAGGGAATCTTGGCCCCGAGTAAGAGAGCGATCTCTTACTAAGCCCTTATATAAGGGAGTATCGGCTAAGTAGCGGCGTATCGCCGCTTAAGGAAAGTCTTCCTCTGTGCGCTAGCCGCACCGTGCGTGTACGCACTGCTACATCTGGTAGCACTAGTAGTCAATCCAGCACCTGTGTTGGTAGACGACAACATCCTCTGCAAGGGATTAACCAAGAGGATTGCGTTAAGCTAACCCCCGTCCAACAAGAAACCTTTAACAGGCTGTTGTCCATCTTGGGCAATGATGGTATGCAGCTCCTAGTAGAGCAGGGCGTTGAGGCCGTACGTGAGAGGGTTAAAGCCCTCATAGCCCATGAGGCGAATTTCTGTGGAAGTCGTTCCACGTCTACGGGGGTGCGCCTCCGTTTTCCTTTAAGATAAAGGAAATCACCGGTGAAAAAGGTGTTAAACTTTATGTGTGGCTTTGCGAGGTTGAAACGGCCTTCGCCACAGCGAATGTGATCGAGGATCACTCGACTTCCACAGAAATTCTCCTCATGGGCGATGAGGGCGTTAACCCTCGCAAGTGGGACTTGCACTGATCCATATCACGGGTAAAGCCCTTGCATGAGTGTTTACGTGGCCGGAGTCGGTCACAGACGTGTTCCCGACCTGGAAAGTCCTTAAGCAAAAGCTTATGGACATGTACGCTACGCCTGATCTGGTTTTCCAGAATCAGCTGGCGTTTTTGAGGTGCCTTCAGGGCACTAGGGACTTGGAGACATACATCCAAGAACTTAAGACCGTGTTGGCAGGGATGTACGCGCGAAAGCGTATTCAGACGATGTGTCCATTCCCGTGTTCATGGGAGGCCTGAATGAAGGGCCAGAACGTTCGGAGCTGGTCCGATGCCGACCCCAATCCCTGGGGGAGGCATTTAAGATGGCGTTAAACGCCTAAAGGAACTTTCGTTCCTCTAAGGTGAGTCCTGAACCCATGGACCTGAGTCAGGTCGAAGCGGAAGAGATACCTCCCGCTAGGAGTCACTCTGAATCCTTCACGTGGGGCTTCGAAGCGGAGCTCCTTGCAATGCTGCAGCAGCATGGACCGCTAAGATGCTTCCTGTGTCGAAGCACGGATCATCTTCGGACATATCTCCGAAAAATCCCCAGCGAGACACTCGCTATAAGGGGCCGAGGGCGGGGAAAAGGCCCTCGCCCAAGCCTTTGAGAAACGACGGATCCGAGTAGGTGCGGGGTGCCCTACTGCGGGATCCCTCAGTGCTGTTAAACCCCAGGGTATGGGCCGACAGAAAAAGCCAAGAGGGAAACGGTGCATTCTACCACCGAGTTGGTGTACCAGCCAGGTTTGCTGGTCGTCCAAGTGGACGTGAAAGGCTTTGATAAGCCTTAAAGAGTCTTGATAGACTCTCGAGCGTCTGACAATTATGTCAGACGAGCTACTGTGGATAAGAGTCGGCTGTATGACGAGGCCCTAGAGGAACGTTCTCGTCACGTTTTCACGGTCCGTCTAACGACGGGCGTACAGGTTTCTGTACCCAAGAACTCGATTGACCTTAGGCTGAAGTTTGAAGACTTCGACAGCTTAGAAAGTTGCCTAGTCTTGGATTTTAACTCGAGCTATAACCTCATTCTGGGCATGAAGTGGCTGGAACGCCACGAGCCATGGATAGGCTGGAAGTCTAAGTCCATTGGATCAACGCACCCGCGATCGGGTGAAGCATTGGCGAGTCATGAACCCACCTTTGCTCTATCGCACAAGCGATACTGGCGAGAGATGCCAGCGATTGGTATGTCTGAGATGATCAGTACCAATGAGGTCAAGGAAGTGTTCCTTGACGAGGGGGATTCGGCGGTTAATCCCCACGCCGATATAGGCGAGACTGGTGAGTTGCCAGTGGTAGAGGTGGATTCCTCTGATGTTAAGCGCGAGGCGCTTCCAAGAGAAGAGACACGAGGTTTGTCTCATCTGCAGGTCGGGGTTCCCGACCACGCCATGTTGAACGAAAATGTTGCGACTCCAGTGGTAGGGGTAGAGACCCCTGTGGTTAAGCGCGAGGCGCTTCCAAGCGTAGAGACTCGTAGTTCGTCTCTTTTGCACGTCGGAATTGATTCCGACTACGCCGTATTAGGTGAGACCGGCGAGTCACCTGTGGTAGAGGTAACGACCTCTGTGGATAGGCGCGATGCGCTTCCAATCGATGTGGCAATTGACTCCCCCCATCTGGGTACCGGGAAGAGTCCCGAAGCCAGTAGTCAGCAGTCTTATCGGATTATGAATAGCGTGACAGGTGTTGGCACGGAAGGCGTAAGCCTTGAGCCGTTGCCTGGGGTAGGCGAACTGTTGTCGTTGGAGGATATGTCCTTCAACGAGTTTGAGACTTCTGTAAAAGCAGGTGAACTCGACGAGATCGTCGTGGTTCGTCCTGAAGAGGAGTTGAACTCCTCATCCACGATGGACGAGTCAGTTTTTGTGCAAACAGGCATTGAATGCCCGAAGCGGTCTCAAGATCCTTGCGGATCCTGAGTACCCTTACCATTCCTTACTTAAGGAATTCGGAGATGTCATTAGGGACAACCCGCCGATGGGGTTACCACCGGATCGGGGAGTCCGACATGAAATTGATTTGGTTCCCGGAACCAAATACTGCGTCACTAGGCAGTGGCCTCTCCCCAAGGAGCAATGCGACATCATCGACGCATTATTCAAGGGAAAAGAAGAGGCAGGGATGGTACGGGAGAGAAAGTCTCCCCATTCATCTCCCACTTTTTGTGTTCGTAAACCGAACGGAAATTGGCGCATTTCGCATGCGTACAACAAGCTGAATGCAGCTACTGTACCAATGCAAACTCCGATTCCTCGGAAGGATGTCCTCCAGAGCAATATGGAAGGCTGTACTGTTTACAGCGCCTTAGATCTGGTGGACGGGTACTATCAGGTGCTCATTCGAGCATCCTATATTCCGCTTACAGCGTTCAGCACGCCTAGTGGCATGCTGTGGGAGTGGCTTGTTATGCCACATGGGCTTTCAAATGGACCAGCGACTTTTAATCGCTTGGTGACACAACTTTTCTGCCCCCATAGAAAGTACGCTCAGACGTACTTCGACGATATATTCGTTCATAGTCGCGCGGAAGGCGACTCGTCTGATGTTCATACGCATCTTATACACCTTCGAGCGGTGCTCGAATGTATTCGGGAGCATAATTTATATGCAAACGCATCCAAATGTATTTTTGGTGCTGAGGAAATCCCTTTCCTCGGATGCTTCATCGGTAAGGATGGAGTGCGGGCAGATCTCGCGAAGGTGAAAGCCATTGTGGAGTGGCCTTCGCCTGTAAATCTTAGAGATTTACGGAAGTGGCTTGGATAAGCCAATTATCTCCACAAATACAGCGAGAAATACACTGAGATGGAAGGCCATTAACTGACCTTCTTGAGAAGGACGTTGATTGGTGTTGGGAAACCAAACACCGAACCGCTTTCGAATCTGTAAAGGGGGGCTTGTTGAAATACCCCGTTCTTGCTCTCCCAGATTCTGGGAAACAATTTAGCGTCGTCTGCGGCGCCTCCGATATCGCAATCGGATGTGCTTTGTTACAAACAGACGATGCGGGACGAGAACGCGTGATTGCGTTTGAGTCGAGGCAGATTGAAGCTGCGGAACGGAATTATCCCGTTCATGATAAGGAGCTACTTGCTATGAAGTATGCCCGTGTCAAATTTAGGGTTCACCTACTCGGCTCAAAGCCGTTCGTGGTTTATACTGACCACGCGTCCTTACGGACAGCGACGAAGTCGCCTCATCTCTCCCAACGGATGGCCCGTTGGCTCTCCTTCTTTGCGGAGTACAACTTTGAGGTTAAGTATAAATCTGGCAAGCAGAACGTGCTTGCAGACGCGTTGTCGCGTCGTCCCGATTACTAGCTCGCTCACGTGACATTCGTCACCACATATGTGGTGGATCTCATACGCGAGGCGTATGAGAAAGACCCACAATGTACGGCGCTTATCAGCGCGTCGGGTGACAAGGGTATTGGATCGTCTGAGCCTACCCTGTCAAGTCGAGCTAGAGCTTGGTTACACCGTTACAGTTACTGTGACGGTTTTCTATATTATATCACGAGCGCGGAGACCACACCGTTGGTTGTTGTTCCTCATGATGAGCAACTGAAATATAGAGTCCTCTTTGAGGCACATGACGCCCCTACCGGGGGTCATTTAGGTCGGTATAAGACCTACAGCGCTTTAAGCGCTTTGTATTGGTGGCCCAAGATGTATAAATGGGTCGGTGCGTATACTCGCACCTGTGAAACGTGTCAGAGGGTCAAACACTCTGCAGAGTCAGCGGCGCCTTTGGCGAGCTTATCCACTCCGACAAAGTGTTGGAAATCCATTATCATGGATTTTATCTTCGCTTTTCCGAAGGATAAGGCCGGGAACACCGGCATATTGGTCTTGGTAGACCATTTGAGCAAGATGGCTAGACTGGCGGCGGGCCAGAGTCCACTGATGGACAAGGAACAGCAAAAGTGTTCTCTAGACCGTGTCTTTAGACAGCATGGTCTACCCGATTATCTTGTATCGGATAGGGATCCCCGTTGTCCAGGATATTTTTGGGGGCGCTGTTTAAGGTGCTGGGCACCAAGCTCCTCATGTCCACTGCGGATCATCCGCAGACGGATGGACATTCGGAACGCGTTAATCGCGTTGTGGAAGATATTCTCCGGAGTTCATGTCCGGATTCTCCAAGGAGTTGGAGTGAGATGCTTCCGATGGTCGAATTTGCTATCAACAATTCGGTCCATGCATCTACGGGGTTTACCGCGTTTTACGTGAACGGATTAGTAAATCCGAGGGTTTCGTTGATGCCACGTGTGTGTGGCCCAGGGCTTGAGGGGGGAGGATTCCCGGATGTCATCCCTGTATCTGTGCGAAAGCACATCGATAAGTTTTTATCGACGCGCCTTAGTGTCTTACGACACGTCTGCGATGCCATGGCGGAAAGCCAAGACAAGCTGAAGGAGCAAGCTGACCGAAAGTGACGGCGTAACAAAAAGGTATGCAGAGTAGGAGAAAGTGTTTATTAAACGCTAAAAATCTTCCTACACATGCAGTTTCAAATGTGTTGCGCAATAAACTGCGCCCCAGGTTTGTGGGGCCCTTTAAGGTGTTAGCCCGAAAGGGCTTGTAGTACACCTTAGACATCCCGAAGGCGATGCGTACGCATCCAACCTTTTATGTGGGTATGCTTAAGCCATACCAGAACCCGGAGGCGGGTCCCCTCGCGGAGGAGGGTGAGAAACCGGATAGCCGAAAGGCGCAACAGGTCGGAACATCTCCGACAGGGTTGATATACGACCCTGAAGCTCCGCAACGAGAGTTTCGAGAGAAGCAAGCCGCTCCTCGAGGCGTTTATTCGCACTCCCCTCGTTGCGGAGTTCCTCCTGAGCATCTTGGATGCGAAGGCTGTGCCGATCACAGCGCTCGTGGAAGTCACGCCGCAAGAGCGCGACCCCCTCCTCCAGTGCTAGATACGGAGGGTACGCCACATTATCATGTGGAACGCCTGATGGCACGACACCATCACCGGGGTGATACCCAGTACCTGGTGAAGTGGAAAGGGTATCCACATTCCCAGAACTCGTGGGAGTCCGAGACCCCCCCCTGCGGCAGGATTGCCGTGACGTCGTTACGATTTCGAGCGGGAGAAGCCCCTTTACTCCCAGTAGCTGGGAGTTTTCCGGAGGCAGATGCAGAATGTGCATTGCTCTCCGGCACAACTTCAAGGGCACGGGCGCTAGCAGGGCGCGTACAATAAGGGACAGGTAATTGCCCCAGCACTTTGGCTTGGGCAAACGCCAAGCGCAACGCCCTCTCTATCCGAACGTCATGTTCGGAATATCTGTTGTAGAGCTCGTCAAAGTTAGGGAGACGCTTCCCCCCCTCCGCCCAAGCGCGGAATTTCCGCTCTGCCTCCTCTACATCTTCTCCTCGTAGTAGAACGAAGGGAACCTCTCGGAGGATCTCAACAACGGCACCCCGTGCCTGTTTACCGAGGCGCGCTCGGTACGAGGTGATAGTGAACTGCTTCGGCGTTATCAGTTTTGACCGGGGTTGTTTCCGACGCGCGATTCACGCGGCTGTACAGCCTCAGGTCCAGAGATATGGTAGGCTAAACCCCTCTTTACCTCGTTTTCAGCCTTGTTTTGGGGTCGCGAGGACCCTTCCGTGCCGGTACGGTAAGTTGGGCTTCCTGAGCCGTGTCTAGCTCATTGTTGATGGTCGCCTTCGGCGACCCGGATGCATCATCCGAAGTTGATAGGGGTGGCGCACGAGTTAGTGCATTTTTCCCACTTATGGGAAACGGATTCGACTACCGACATCGCCGTTCGGCGTTGTAGGAGCGGTCATCCTTAGGGGACATATCCCCTAGGGCCTCCTCCTCCGAAATACTGGAGTTAGAATAGTTGTCGTCCCCTTCTCGGGGAGAATCTTCAGCACCACTAAGGTGCTCATGGTATGCCAGAGTTCTGGCAGTTAGAGTTCTCCAAATATAATTGATTATTGCGTGGCAATAGTCTTGATGGGTAGGATGTAACAGGGTTACATTTGGTTACGTTCGTGTACTTAAGTACACAACGGTTAAGGTCAAGTATTGACCAGTCCGAAAGGTTCGGACCTTTTGGTTATTTTAACCAATCAGGGCAGGAGCCCTTGGTGGAGGCGTGGCAGCCGGCCACGTGTTGGTACACAGGTGGTGTACATTACATTTCGGCTAGGTACGAATTGAGTAAGTTCTACTTAGTATTACATATAGTTTACATTAGTTTAATATTTAGGCTAATTACATATTAAATAAAATCAGTTTACAAAATACTCTGATAGTGCTAAGCGCACGACCTCGACCGGTCACGCGCGCAGTGAGTGCTGTAGTCAAAGCGAATACCCCCCTTAGCTACCCCCTTTTTAAGGAAAGCCTTGTATCAAGGCGTTAGTCTTTACTAACAAGTAAACTAAGGGAATCTTGGCCCCGAGTAAGAGAGCGATCTCTTACTAAGCCCTTATATAAGGGAGTAGCGGCTAAGTAGCGGCGTATCGCCGCTTAAGGAAAGTCTTCCTCTGTGCGCTAGCCGCACCGTGCGTGTACGCGCCTGCTATATCACTTTTGATACGTGTACCTCCGTCTGTCCGTTTCACCGGACACTACTCAGACCAAATACTACAGTACACTGGAGTACAGACTGCAAATTGGTACTGTACTCCGTTCCGTAACGTTTACAACTACGCGGAGGAGCTTCGAACGATACGACATCCTCCTTAGACTGGCTCCACGGCGACGAAACATGAAATGAAAATCCCTGACCTGTGTCGAGAGAGCAACTCGCACGTCTCGATCCGGGACAAGATGAGGATGCCACTTTTTGGATGTCTATTAGCTAAGAAGCGAGATTCATGTCATGTCAAGTGAACTAGGCGTGACAAAATACCATTGGGAAGGTTTCCGCCGCAAGTTTGTGGTCGGCATTCGATAGGAAAAGTGCTTGACGCGATTTTGATGCTGGGTCTCGGCCAGCACAATGCGCTCAGTTTGTTTCTTGAGGTCGTATGCAATGGGCTGCTCTTGTTGTTGGCACACCTGATTTTAATTCGTGCGCTTAGATCTCCTGGCGACGCCTGCTTGTGTGCTGTGCTTCAGGATGGCATCTCCACAACTTTCTCTTCCATCTCTGCGCATTCTTCACCTCATCGTTCAACACGTTACCAGGCGCCCAGTTCTCAATGACGTGTGTTGGTGGATCACCCGACCGAGACTGCTACTCCATCTATTCTGTCTTGTCCTTTTCGTCTCTCTCGACGTTCTTTGAACTCGAGAGATCGGTGACTTATGATGTAAAAACACATCGACAACATAGCTCACAAGCATGTCACCAGGAAGTGAGTCCAACTCCTGTCACGTCAACAGACTCGGACGTTTGCGGTCTCGAAGTTGGCACGACCACGTTTCTACACGCTTCCATTTCATTCGTGACAGATGAATACCTCACGCAATCGTGAGCAACTGAACAAACAGATTCAGTAGAACACCCGAATGGCTCGAGGGGTGGAAACGAAGCTACAATGATTGACTCTTCAGTAAAATTGCCGAGAACACGCGCCGACGTGAAACCAATCAAGCCCATGATCAGAGATTGCAGCCCCTAGACCGAGCGGCATGATCGTAACGCAACACTGGCTTTATGATTGAAGCCCCCGCTAACCACACGTGATGATACGACCGTGTATACGAGCATGGAGCTGATCGAGGCTACGAACGTAGGACCGCTACACACTGCGCGCACAGATGATGGGCCATATATGAATCAATCCTCCACAGTACCTTGACCGACTTAACTTACGGCATCGCGGTAGACGTATTATAAATAGAATGTATCTATCTATATATGTAACGGGGTTACATGGGTTAAGCTTACGGTAACGGGGTTAGATGGGTTACGGTTACGACGTTATCGTATACGAAGAGGGGTACGGTATATGTACCGTACCTAGCGAACTAGCATTAGTTTTTGTAGGTTATCAGTTTTCGAAGGTTTTGGGATGAATGGTCGTGAGGACCATTTGCTCCCTTTGATATTCAATTCAGTCCTAAAATTACCTTATTCTGTTGAGTCCAAGAGCCTTATCGCCGCTCTGTGTAAGTTGTTGTAACAGAGTGCTTAGAGCCCTGTTACACCTGGTAGCACTTTGTGATCCGTACAACGACCGATCTATTGTATGTCTACACGTTTGGGAATGAACGAAGAAGAAATTCCTCCGCTGGAACGCCAGTTCTTCCAGCATCTGTCGGATTTCAAATGGGAAGCGGTTGGACGCATGTCCAACCAAATCGGCCTGATGGCAATGTGGTGAAGCATATGATAAATTTTTGCGGTACCATAGTTGGCACAATAGTCATTACCATAGTCGGTACAATAGTCGATATATTAGTCGGTACGATAGTTGGTACAATATCCGGTACGACTGTTGACACAACAGTCAGTACAACAGTCGGCACAACTGTGGCGGACATGGACGGGACATAGACGGGGCGTCGTGAGAAGGGACGGTTAGGTACAGGTACCTAACGTGATGACGCGACGACTGATACGGTTACCTAACGGTAAGAAAAAATCAGGTCGACTGGTCGACGAGGCGTATAGGGATGGGTAGTTCTGATTGGCTGATATTGGGTTATTGGTAGTTTTTAGGATATAAGTTATAATAAAGTTCTCCTTTTGCGTACAATCGCGCCGATCGTTTACAGGGACGGCAACTTAGGTCCTCCCTTCTTATACTAAATACCTCTACGTCCCGGGCGGGAGCACTTAGTGCATTTTTGGCCCACCGGTAGGCGTAGAGCGTGAGAACCCACCCGCAACTCCGCCCGCTGTGTCAGCGGTTCTTCTTTTAAAGGTTTTTTGGTCTCGGAAACGTGATCGAGCAGTGCGCTCTCACCTCTTCCCCTATTGGTCCACGTTTTGGCCCCAAGTGTTCGGCTGCTTTAAGCGCCCCACGGGAACACTAGGCGGATTTTTGGTGGTAATCGTCGATCAGCCCGTCGAACGCGCTGATCGACCGTCCCTATAAGGCTTAAGTCTAGAATACAAGGTATTTTTGGGTATTCTATTGACGGATTAAGCTTAAGGAGGTTCTGTGATCGGACAGTGAAGATTTCCGCTGCCTGATCGAGAACCCCTTCGCCGATCAACACCTGATCGACACACTGAGACTCGCGACCCGCATATAGATGCTCCCAACTCGCGCCAACTAGCTGATCAGCGACTTTTAGCACCTGATCGCGCCTGATCGAGTCTGATCACCGCTGATAGACGACTCTTATTGCCTGCCCAAGCCTGATCACTGTTTATCACACCTGATCGCGCCTGATCGAGTCTGATCACCGCTGATAGACGACTCTTATTGCCTGCCCAAGCCTGATCACTGTTTATCACACCTGATCGCACGTGGTTCAAGCTTGATTGCGCCTGATCATTGCCTGATCGCATCAGTCGATCATCACAAGTCAACTCAGTCTTGCCACAAGGAATTGTAGAGTGCCATCCCGCCACCTGGAGAACGTCCCACGCTTAAGCCGTCGGGTACACAAGGTGAGCAGAAACACAAGCAGTCAAGGACAACCGGAGGACCCCCTTCGTCAGTTGGCAGTCCGGGCGCCGTGGTACCGCCTGATCAAGCCACAAAAACTTTGATCAGCCGCTCCACCACATCAACGCAGTTGTCGCTGTCTGGTCCGCAGAATCGCCAACATCAAGTTATCTCGGAGTTCTTAGCTCACGAAGTGGCGTCGCTCAGATCGACCCCTTCAATGACACCTCCGAGTGCGCGTCTTCCAACGTTCAAGTTGGACATTTCCAAGTATGATGGTTCCTCTGAACCACCGCTTTTTCGCTGGTTTTGTGAATTGGACCTTGGGATTAAGGCCCGTGGCATCGCGGAAGATGAACTCCAAGTGGCGTACACAATCGCAAATTTATCTAGTCGTGCTCGCCAGTGGGCACTGGGATGACCATTGCCAATCCTGGCGCTTTTCCAACGGTCCAAGATCTCAAGGAACAGCTGACTGCTACGTTTGAGCCAGCCGAGTCGGAATTCCGAGCCCACTCGCAGTTCCTGGCACTTAAGCAAGGACGTGATTCTGTGCATGATTATGTGGTCAAGTTGCGTTACTTGGCCTCGTGTGTGGTTACACACCCAATCGCTGAGTCCACTCAGTTAGCGGTATTTTTGAATGGCCTTCGCGAGGGACCAACGCGCTCGCAATTGTTCCGTGAGCGTCCGACAACTATTGAAGCCGCATACTCCATAGCGCTGCGTGAAGAGTTCAGCGCCCAACAAGCGAAAGGAGTTGGGTCGGTGTTCCGATCCCCTTTGTCTCATTCTTTTGGTGGTCCTGAACCCATGGAAATCTGCGCGGTGTCGTCGTCCGCCACTTCTAAGAAGAAGCCCAAGTGCCACCGCTGTGGCTATTCGGGGCATTACGCTGCTGTGTGTCGTATGCCGTTTGAGAAGATCAAGCGTCATTCCAACAACTCGACCACTGGTTCTTTGAGTCCAGCGTCGAGCCCAAAAAACAGCAATAGGCGCGGGGCGTCCTACTGCCCGTAAACGGGAGATGTCGTCTGACCGAGAGACAGCGTCTTCTGGGCCCCGTGTGCAGTATGCACATTTGTTCTCGTCGAGTGCTGGTGGGGATTCGGCGAAGTTAATCTTCGTAAAGGTTAAGGTCAAATGATCTCGTCGCCCTTTGACCGCTATTGTAATGGGGTGCCATTACATAATTGATATTCAAGTTAGAATACCACAGTTTAATTTCAGACGCGTTGTCTGAAATTTAAATAAGATATTATCAGTTATTATAATCTACGAAGGAAATGTCGATTCGGCATAAATACCGAATCTTGCAGGTTAACTAATAGTACAGTTAGTTAAAGACTTGATATTATTATATTAATTAGTTAGTTACTATACTATTAGCCTCTAAACCACCCATTAAATAAACACTCTTAATTTTGCGTTCTAAGCAACAAGTGAATATTAATATATTTACTTTTATTATAGGATTAGTTGTTATCAACTAATCCTACCCCTTTTTTTATTGCGCGCTTCCTCGCACAAATACAGTGTAAGCCAGTAACAGGATCAGTCCTGTTACATCTGGTAGCACTTTGTGGTCCGTCTTAACGACCACAGTTCTGTTCTGCTAGTTAACTAGCGGAGCGAAGATTAAGAGCCGCTCGGCATCATGTCGCGAGACATGACGCCTGCCGAGCGAGAGAGAACGCTGGAAGTGGTGAATGAACACTTCCCTCGCTTCTCGTCGCGTAGTAAAGACACGACGGTGGAAATGGTTCGGTCTATGGGGACCGACATCATTACCTTCCTCCAGAGTAATTCCCCGGAGGAAGTGATACAGGTGGTGAATCGTTTTAGGCGAAACCACCTAGAAAAGCCAGAACGGCCCGCGCCAGAGACAGCGCGGACCGCATCTGAACCTACAACGCATAGCGTTGAAGTGGTAAAGGCGCGAGTACCGCCCTTTACCGGCGAAGGGGGCGAGCCCCTTCGTAGATGGTTCGCAGAGGTGGAAGATGTCATCTATGCGCAAAATATTGTTGACGAAAGTCAACAGGCGTACTTCGCCACAACATGTATTATGGGCGGCAGAGCCAGGGCATGGGCGATGAGTCGCAGATCCACTGATGACTCTGCGTTCCTTACTTATAAAGAATTTAAAGCTGATCTAAAGCTCAACTTTGAAGCCCCAGAAATGAAGCTAAGTAGTCGGCAGGAGTTCATGGAACTCCGGCAAGTTAAGCTTGACCTGCAAGCTTACGCTCAGAAGACGCAATATTTGCTGTCAAATATAGTGTATGAGCCGGTGCCCCCTGCTATGCAGGTCACTGGCTTCATGAAGGGACTTTATGAAGGTCCCGTCAAACAGAGTCTCTACCGGCACCCGCCAGAGACTCTAAAGGATGTCATTGATATGAGCATCCGTGAGGAGTTCAGCATGCGATCAGCGTCATAGCATGCTGGGTACAGCCGAAGGGCTCAACAGCCCTTCGCTTTTGACATGCCGCAACGGCATGTCAACAATCAGCAGTCAGGCAGACGAAGCTCACACTTCGTCTCAAGAAACAGCCACCCGCGCCAGAGCATGGGCGGTGGAGGTCCAGAGCCGATGGACCTATCGGTTGCGGTTGATTCGAACTTGAAGCAACCGAAATTTAAGGAGAACATTCGCTGCAATCGATGCGCGAAAGTGGGGCATTTTGCCCATGAGTGTATGGAACCGCGTCCGGTTCCACGCAGTCAGCGGACGGAACCGTCTGCTGCACGGCGACACCAACAAGGACATCACCCTGTTGGTGCAAAAAACGTAAATCACCAGTAGGGGCGGGGCGCCCTACTGGGAATGTTATCCCACATGCCGACATAGGGCATGTGAGGGTAATATCCCCAGACGGGACTATGTCCTGTCAAAAGTTGCTGGGTGATGATAAGCCTCTTATCACCCTGGAGGTTAAGCCGCACGGGAGCGATGTCCCCATGAGAGCTTTGTTTGACACAGGAGCGTCAAACAATTTCGTTAGAACTCAGAGTCTAACGCTGTTGAGCTTCGTGGAGGTAGAAACCCCACGAAGTATGTTGTCAGTCCGGTTAGCAACAGGTGCAAACGTGACTATTCCAAAGCGTGTGATTAAAATACGCTTCGAGTTGAATGAACTTTCATTCGAGGATGAATTCCTCGTACTCGATTTAGATGACAAGTTCGATGTGATACTTGGAATCCCATGGATGTCCAAGTTTAAACCTTCGATCGACTGGGTTAACCTATCGATCGACTGCGGCGGATGCACAGGATCTGATCACCCTGTGTGTAATTCGGCTGTATCAGAAGATACAACCGCAGCGTCAGACAGTCTGGTGGATAGAGATGGCACCACCAGGTCTGTTCCGACACGATCAGCGGAAGGTACCTCCGCTGGTGAGAGTCTAGAGGGACTACCACACGCAACAGAAGAGTTGTTGCGTGTTAGAGAGAAACATTCCACGGGTGATAAAGACCACCGTGAGAATGAAGTTATATCCACGGTGGGAAACACCCACCGTGAGAATGAAATAGTATCCACAGTGGGAAACACCCACTGTGCGACCGAAGGTTCCAACACGATGAAAGAATTCCGTGTTGATGAGAGTGAACTCACGATCGAGTGCAATCGTAAACACAACTCCGTGGTGGACAGTGCCCACCACGTTGCGTTAGCCATGAGCACGGGTGATAAAGACCACCGTGTCGCAGAAAAGGCGGCCAATCAGACGAGCACATCAGATCGCCAAAATTCCATGGTAGGCAGTGGCCTCCATGATGATGAGTATTCGCACACGGTGAATCGTAATCACCGTGTAGCAGTCAATCAGACGAGTGCGTCTGATTGCATGGGCAGTTCCGTCGAGACAATGAACGTCTTGACGCAAACGGAGACCGGATTAGCTACCCAGTCTCTGTTGTTGGAACACCCTCCGAAAGAAGTTTCGGAGGTGATGGCTCTTCCAGCGCTAAGCTGGAAGAAATTTATGACAAACTTGCACGATGATCAGATCAAACAGATCTGTATTATCGTTGCAACAGATGATGTAGTGGATATTCGTTCACGAATATCCACATTAAAAGTGGAAAACATTGGGAAAGAGGTTCCCAATGATCAAACCAGAGTTCAGCGCTTTGAAGCGCAGAGATGGGAGTCGCTTAAAGCGAACTCCCCATTTTATGAGGTACTTCAAGAATAAGCTGATGTATTCCCAGAAGAAGTACCTAGAGATATCCCTAAGGATAAGGGAACTCGTCATGAGATTGACCTCGAGCCAGGCACGAAGTATTGGGTTACGCGGCAATGGCCATTGCCGCGTGATCAGGTAAAAGCGATCGACGAGTTTTTCGAAGCTCGTCGTAAATCAGGCCAAGTGCGGGAGTCTACCTCACCGCACTCTACCCCCGCCTTTTGTGTGAAGAAGTCCACAGGTGGGTGGATAATCGTTCACGCTTACAACAAGCTGAACGCAGCGACGGTACCGGCACAGACACCGATACCGCGGAAGGATGTCATCATAGATGGCATGTGCGGGAGCACCATCATTAGTGCTCTCGATCTAAGAGATGGATTTTATTAAATCCTAATGCGTGATAAGGATATCCCTCTCACGGCGGTAAGCACCCCAATCGGCATGCTTTGGAAGTGGCTTGTTATGCCTCAGGGGCTTCCAAATGCCCCTGCTACGTTTAACAGATGCGTAACGCATCTATTACGCCCGGTGCGAGAATTCGCACAGAGTTATTTCGATGACGTGTTCATCCATAGTAAGGTTGAACACGATAAAAGCGATGTAGATGTCCATAGGGAGAATCTACGTCGAGTGTTAGAGCTTATGCGTAAGCATAAGCTCTATGCAAATCTAAAGAAGTGCACCTTTGGTGCACCTGAGATACCCGTTCTTTGATGTTTTGTGGGAAAGAACGGGGTGAGTCCTGATCCAGAAAAGATCACGGTGATCGTTGAATGGCCTTGTCGTGGAGTCAAGCTCGAAATCGAATACATTTGTGTCGACAACCTGACCACCACCATCGTGCCCAGCCTTCCAACTTACGGGGGGGTACCCCGCGGACCTCCATTCGAAATATGGTCCGTATGGTCCGATCGTCTGCTGCTGGCAGACGACCGGTCATCATCCAAAGACACTTGGTCCGATTCAATTAAGTTCATCTCACCTTTTGTACCCGATGGAATGGGATATTTCCACACTCGGTGGATCGGGATCGCAGATCGATGTGATTCGGTCTTGAATATGAAACCGTGCTGGCTAGGTGTACCTAGGGCGGAACTCTTCACCCCAGGTACGTACAGACCAGAGACACTTCCAAAAGATAAATTCCAATAGGTCGATCGTCCAAACGATCTAGACCTGACCAATACGAAATAATAGAGGGTAGACCAATCAACCGGTCTAGCCCCTGACCAATATGATAGAAGACCAAAACCGGTCTAAACTCCAACCAATGTTACAATGAGCCAATATGTCCACTTGAAGACCCAATATGCCCGTGAAACTCCACAAACGATATCTCCACGTAAATACCAATCCAGTGAATAGCACGTTCCAAACGTACTTGAGTCAAAGTGTCGAGATCGCCAAATCGTACTCCCGTCGAGGGACTTCCGGTGGCCAAAGTGCGCGTGCGGCGCGTCCAGACCGGGTATAATAGGCTAGAGGGGATAATTCAACCCTCTGTCCCCAAACACTCCGCGGCGGGCGGAGGCGACTAGTGTACGTGAAAAGAATAACGGCGACCCCTTGCTGCGGTGTAGACCAAGACCAGAAGAGGTTATTGCCACTTACTCCTAGACCAAAAGACTTTTACTTGGAAAATCCGCAACCAAAAGACTCTTACTTGGAAAATCAACAACTAACCAATAATACTACCTCCCTATGATCCCTAATGTACCCACACAAAATTATATAAATTACCCAATGTCAGGTGACTCACCCAAGACCTGCGTTCTTGATACTCCTTGAATCTGATAGGCTAAGAAGCCCCCCCTTGTTTAGACCAATCGGAAACTCGACCAACTGTCTTGACCAAAAGTGACCAAATTTGTGGTACACTTCACCACAGCCGCCCCTGAGTCCGACCGTGTCGCACAACGATAACGGTCTGACTCACCCATCACTCCACCAACTGGACCTTGGTCACTCACACTTCTTCCCCATGGATTAAACATCTTCGACACCTGCGTCAGGTACTTCCTTTACTGCACTTGATCTTCTTATGCTTCCCTTTGACGATTGTTCTTGTTGTTCTTGCAGAAACTCTATGCGCCGAGTCGCCCCACCTTGCTTCGCCTGTCCGGTCGGCTCGGTATGACAGCCCACGTAACTATCGTGCACTTCAAACATCGGAAGGGCGTCAGACTGCAGCCGACACGCAGATGCAGGATATGCTTGCAGAAAACATGCGTCTCAGGACCCAGGTGGCCCACCAGGCAACACGAGGTGCGCATCTTTGGTCTTCGTCTTGTACTTGTCTTGGCCCTCGTTTGTCTTCAGCTCTCATCCCTCCCACCGTAGTCAAGGCAATAGGTGCCTTGCTTGATGCCGATAGGCAGTCCGACGATCATGTTGACCAGCTTCGACCAATTTTAGAGGAGCTGGTAAGCGCGCGTCATGAGCTGTCCCGTCTGGAGGCTCACCAGTCCCACTCCGGGATCAACTTGCACTTGTTCGCCGGCAGCAGCTGGACGGACAGTTTGACGCGACCTCACTGCGCATGCAAGGCGACGACTTCGCGCGACGCATTGCCGAGCTTCAGATTTCAATTCAAGACCAGACCGGGAAGGTCCGGTCTTATCAAGACAAGTCAGACGCTTGGACGCTAGATTCGGGTCGTCGTCAGGTGGCACTAGACCAGTGCCGCCAGCGATTGATGAACTTGCTGCATCCGTGTTCGGCTGCTTCCTCCAGTATAGGTTGGTCTGCGTCGGCAACCTTAATCGCCTCGGAGCAAGACCAAGACCGCTTGCAGCAGGACCAAGACCGAAATCGTTCATTGGATGATATTCAGCAGCCCGAAATTGCACAAAAATCGAAGAAGCGCGCGGACGCGCCGGGTAGCTCGAGGGCGCGGGGCACTGCGCGCGGACCCATACTCGGGTGGAAGCGTGCAGTGCCTCATAAACGATCCAAGACACAGGCGCTTCTTATGGACTCGGACTCGGACACGGACGAAATCTACAGTCCCTCGGAAAGTCGAGCGCCCTCGCGCCGTACTACAAATCGCACCAAGCACACAGGGGTCTCTTCCGAGGAGGACTCCATGAAGGGTCTTGCGATTCCGAGTTTATGGTCGCCATCCAGTCCAATCACGAACGAATTTACGTGAAAGTTTCATCCAAGTGGCGTCGACATTGGGGTCAGAACAGAAGAACGGTTTGCCAAGTGACGCCACACCAGTATCGACATCAGCGAATACGGCGCCTTCGGTTCTCCCCGGGACATCCGAGCTACACAAGTACGCTCTACTGAAGAACATGGAAGTTGACACCAGCTCCCTTCCGTCGCGGACGTTTGAAATCACTTTGCCGTGGTCGTCGGGGCAAATCGGCTGTTTGCGCCGGTCTACCCTGACCAAGCAGCTTTCTGGCCCGGTCTTTCTCTCGCCCGGACCCCTGGCTTTTCCCACCGGCCAAGAAAACCCCTGCCACGTCTGAATGGAGGGAGGACTTGATTACGTCGGCACAGATCTCCCGCCTATACGGCGACGAACCATGGAAAATTTTCGAGCACCCCAAGATTTGACTTGTGTTCCACTTGACTCCGTGGATCGGCACTTTGCTAGGCCGGGTGAAGAATTTCAACAAGATCCACGGCCAAGCAATTTGGGAAGCGTCCCACTACTTGATGTTTCCCTCCTACCGGGTGCGACATGATCCGGGCCTGGCGACGTTCCAGAGCAAGCGCAAGCGACGTCGAATTCGGGCGGGCGAGGCTTGGCAGTCCCCGTGCCAGTACATTTTGGACGGGATGCGAGCCCGCGAATGTGACGTCGACGTATTCTTGTACCCGGTGTTCCTCCACATGCCGAGGCGTCGCGTTGAGAAGACCAGACTGCTGGCCGACGACGGCATATGGTACCCCGGGCTTGATTGCGCTGAGCCGGTCGCGGACCTCAAGGATGCTTTGGTCCAGCTAGACCAGAAGGACCCCTGGCGTAACCAGTTTCAGGATCAAGTGTAAAATTATCCGTCGATGGTCATCGGCCGTCTGTGGGGCGATGGCAAGTGAAGTCGCAGGTAGTCGACCAGATAACTCGTAATACATGTCATCATTTCTTTTTCATATGTCCGATCGTCAAATCACTTGAACTAATTTTACCACTCTCTCCATAGTTGCACCGAACACGTTATCGTAAAAAGTTCCACCCCCATCACGAAAAATAGTCATCACATTCGTCATTCCGCTACTCCAATTCGTCACAGTTCATCACAATTTCACATCAACTCCGGACCTTCCACATCTTCACACCGGTCTAGACCGACCGATGCTACTGCGTGTCTTGGT
>CM047588.1:1253973-1306148 GCA_026184515.1 Peronosclerospora sorghi | reverse complement strand
CACGATGGTGGTGGTCAGGTTGTCGATACAAATGTATTCGATTTCGAACTTGACTCCACCACAAACCCAATATGGCCGTGAAACTCCACAAACGATATCTCCACGTAAAGACCAATCCAGCGAATAGCACGTTCCAAACGTACTTGAGTCAAAGTGTCGAGATCGCCAAATCGTACTCCCGTCGAGGAACTTCCGGTGGCCAAAGTGCGCGTGCGGCGCATCCAGACCGGGTATAATAGGCGAGAGGGGATAATTCAACCCTCTGCCCCCAAACACTCCGCGGCGGGCGGAGGCGACTAGTGTACGTGAAAAGAATAACGGCGACCCCTTGCTGCGGTGTAGACCAAGACCAGAAGAGTTTTTTGCCACTTATTCCTAGACCAAAAGACTTTTACTTGGAAAATCCGCAACCAAAAGAATCTTACTTGGAAAATCCGCAACCAAAAGACTCTTACTTGGAAAATCCGCAGCTAACCAATAATACTACCTCCCTATGGTCCCTAATGTACCCACACAAAATTATGTAAAATACCCAATGTCAGGTGACTCACCCAAGACCTGCGTTCTTGATACTCCTTGAATCTGATAGGCTAAGAAGCCCCCCCTTGTTTAGACCAATCGGAAACTCGACCAACTGCCTTGACCAAAAGTGACCAAATCTGTGGTACACTTCACCACAGCCTACGCCAAACAACGTTAAGGAACTTCGAAAGTTCCTTGGGTTGGCAACATGTTTGCACAAGTATTCGTGCAACTATGCTGGGTTAATACGACTCTTTCTCAATTACTTAAGAAAGATGTCGAATGGCATTGGGATACCCAATGCCAAGATGCCTTTGATGCAGTCAAGCAAAGCTTGACTGAAGCGCCTGTCTTGGATATAGCCGATAACGAGCGTCCGTTCCACGTCGTTTGCGACGCGAGCGATTTCGCTAACGGCTGTGCTTTGATGCAGCGTGATCACGATGATCGTGATCGCGTAATCTGCTATCAATCGCGTAAGTTGCGCCCAGCCGAGCGCAACTATCCAGTGCATGACAAGGAACTCCTTGCCATGAAGTATGCACTGGCCAAGTTTCGGATCTATCTATTGGGAGATAGACCGTTTGTGGTTTACACGGACCATGCGTCACTACGCACGGCCGTGAATTCACCACACATTTCTCAAAGAATGGCTCGATGGCTGTCATTCTTTGCTGAGTACAACTTTACGGTTGAATACAAACCCGGAAAGTTGAACGTGATAGCGGATGCGCTATCACGAAGGCCCGATTACGGGACGAAACCGTCCGTAACCGAAGGTCCCAGTGCAAACGCGATCCGTTGCACTTCTTTGTCGTCTTCAATTATACGACAAGTACGCGAGGCATACAAAACAGACGAGGAGACACGTCTGTTGATTGATTACTTACGTAATCAATCAAGTGAGAAACGCGATTAACTCCCAGAGTTCCTCCGCGCTTGCGTGCATCGATATCGACTGCACGATGGTCTGCTGCTTTACAGCACAGACCAAAAAGATGAAAGTCGCATCGTCGTTCCAAACGACGATGATCTCAAACATCAAATTATGTTTGAGTATCATGATGCACCGATTTCGGGGCATCAAGGTCGAGAGAAGACATACGCTTCTCTCGCACGTGACTTTTACTGGCGAAACCAGTACAAGTGGGTACGGAAATACGTACGCTCTTGCGAGATTTGCCAGCGCGTTAAGCCTGCGCAGTCTGCACAGGCTTCGCTGCAATATCTGCCGGTTCCGACAGAGTGTTGGAAGTACATTTCAATGGACTTCGTATTCGTCTTCCACCCGACAATAGTCGGAAGACCGGAATAGTAGTCTTTGTAGACCGTTTCAGTAAGATGGTACATATTACTGCAGTATCAGCGAACGTAACCGCCGCTCAAACAGCGCGGATATTCGTTGATACGGTATTCCGTTTGCACGGAATGCCGGAAGACATTGTCTCGGATCGAGATCCGAGATTTACAGGACGTTTCTGGCAAGAAACGTTCTCATTGTTGGGAACCCAGTTGAATATGTCAACTGCGGACCATCCGGAAACGGATGGGCAGACGGAACGGGTTAACCGCGTTCTCGGAGACATGTTGCGATCATACGCACATGCCTTTGAACAGTGGAGTGACTACCTGTCACTCACTGAATTTGCGATAAACAATTCGGTGCATGCTTCAACTAAGCATACACCGTTCTACGTGAATGCCTTAAGGCATCCACGAACCCCAGCTTTACTTGGCAGTACGCCAAATCTAAGTGGGGGAGGGACCCGCTCAAATTTTGATCGAGTCAATGCGCAAGTTGCAACTGCAACTTGTGAACAAAACGATGGCCCTTCTACTGAAAGTACAGTAGAAGCGGAAGCAGCTTCAATTGAAACTGAAGCTGCATACGATGAATATGTGTCTGCAGCAATGGCTGCAGACAACGAGGAAAATGCACCTACTGCTGATAAAGCAGTAGATGAATTCGTATTACAGCGCAAGCTGTAATACGCTATGTAAAGGATGCACTTGCCTCTGCTTTTGATAAGCAGAAGCAGAATGCAGACAAACAAGGAAGGAAGAACAAAAACTCCTTTCTGAAAGGTGAATTGGTATTATTAAGTACTACCAATTTGCCTACACATGCAATAAGCAACTTCCCTACACGGAAGTTGCTTCCTAAATACATTGGACCTTTCAAGGTCCAAGAGATTCGGGGGAATGCCTATACATTAGACATTCCCACAGCAATGCGGCTTCACCCAACATTCTATGTTGGGCGGCTCAAGCCGTATCACTCGTCTTCGTCTTACGACGAGACGCAGAACCACGGAAGATGCCGTGCATCTCCAAGTCTCCCAAGAGAGACTTGTAATCGGCTTCCAGCCGTTGGTGAGCAGAGCGGAGAGTCGTTACCTCCGCCTTCGACTGCTCAAGATCAGCCGTGCGCCGATCAAGCTCTCCCTTATAGCGGGAAAGATCAATGTACAGAAGATCATTCTTCTGCTGGAGGGTAGTGTGCGCCCCGAGGATGTCGGGAACATCCTCGCGAAGAGACCGATATGTCTTGTAACAGTGAGACATATCGCTGCTCAAGGAGGAATAACCCTCCTCGAGCTTGAGGAGACAAGAACCATGCTCCGCAACAACAACGGCGAGGGAATTCTCAAGCTCCGCCGCCCCTGATTGATAATCAGGGGAATAAGCGATATATCCTCGAGCGCTTGATCTCGAAGCGCTCGGTGCCTTTGAAGAAGGGGCAGCGTACCGAATACTTGATACGCTGGCTGGGATATCCCCAAGAGTTCGACTCTTGGAAATCGATTGAGGTTCTGAGGGCCGACTCCCCAGACCTTTTGACTGAGTTTAAGAAGGAGTCTCAAACTCATAATGCGAAGTAGCATCAACAGTAGGTGTTGATGCATTCAGGGTATCAATTAAACCCTGAATTTCGGCGGGTACGGAAAAACCACCGTACCCCCGCAACTCCTCCTCTGACATACGAGGAGCGCCCTGCGTACACCGCGGGAAAACGAGGTGAGAAGGGACACCACACTTTAACCTTTTTTTGATGCAAGCAAAATGGATGTATTCCATTTTGCCTGTCCGCGAGTGCTTTAAAAAGCGCTCGCGCATTACGTGAACTTTATTCACGTAATCATCTGGGCTTTTGTTGTAGTTGTCAACAAAAGCATTCCAACTCTGAGTCAGGGCGTTTTTATCGTCCCTGTTCTTCCTTGACCCTTTCCGGCTCGAATAATATCGAACCTGGAAAAAGAGGTCAATAAAGTACAGACGTCTATCATCTGTACTTCGATCGAATCGACCTGACTAGATGCCTTCGCAGTCATCCAGCACGTTGGTATCGAACAACGCATACTGGCAGTCCCGTTTACGGTGACCGCCACTGTTGGGGGCAATAGCCCAACCAGGGGTCCAAAACCCCACTCTGTACGGAACATGTGGTTCCGTACGATGATACGCTTTAGAAGCGGCAGGCGCCGCTTCTGTTCGAGCCCTTTTAGAAGGCGGAGAACCGCCTGCTTCAACACCACGCGCGGGGTTAAATCACCCCGACGTGGAGAAGTACTTGGTCGAGGTGGGGCTCTGCGTTCCCGCAACCACCTGTGATGATCATTGTCGCTGTCAGCTATGACAGCGACACCAGAGTCGTCATCGCTCTTAGGCGATGAGCACCTAGCGAGTTTCGACTCGCTAGATCCTTTAGTGGGGACATCTGTATCCCCATCACTTTGTTCGGAGTCAGAACTCCCGAACATGGCCCTCTTGGCAACACGCCATTCGGAAGTTGCCATCATGCGAGATGTTGCATTAGCAACATCTCCCTGTTTCTTGTCAGATGCCGCCTTAGCAGCTTCTGTGGTCGTAGACGGTACGTCTTCCGACCTTTGCGTAGTTGACGCTGCTAATGCAGCGTCACCGTTATCACTCAACACCTCAGCACCTAGTGCTGAGGCGGAGGAAGAAGTTCCTTCATTGTTTTCAGCAGCGCTCTTTAGAGCGCCGCCGCCGTGTGTCTTGACCATCGAGTCGATGGTCAATCAGTTGGTGAATGAGAAATTCCGACCAACAAGTGCCACCCATGATTGGCCAAAATAAGAATTATTATTGGCAACCACCTTAAGTGGGGGGTGATGTCTGGGGTGCCATTACATAATTGATATTCAAGTTAGAATATCACAATTTAATTTCAGACGCATTGTCTGAAATTTAAATAAGAGATTATAAGTTATTATAATCTACGAAGGAAAAATCGATTCGGCATAAATACCGAATCTTGCAGGTTAACTAATAGTACAGTTAGTTAAAGACTTGATATTATTATATTAATTAGTTAGTTACTATACTATTAGCCTCTAAACCACCCATTAAATAAACACTCTTAGTTTTGCGTTCTAAGCAATAAGTGAATATTAATATATTTACTTTTATTATAGGATTAGTTGTTATCAACTAATCCTACCCCTTCTTGTATTGCGCGCTTCCTCGCACAAATACAGTATAAGCCAGTAACAGGATCAGTCCTGTTACAGCTATGCTTGACAGTGGAGCCACAAACAATTTTGTTGGAGCTTCTTCTGTTCGTGATATTGAAGGGATATCTGTTGTTCGAGATCCAAACGCGAAGATGATTGTACGGTTTGCCGATGGCAAGCCTCGATCGAGTGAGAAACGCACTGTTTCCTCGATTTCGAATATGAATTTGGTAATTGAACTTGTCGTGCGGAAGACAAACTTCCTTGTGTTAGATACGGATCAGTCGTTTGACTTGATCCTGGGTATTCCATGGCTCCAACGCTATAGGCCAACAGTGGACTGGTCACGCGGGGTAATCAGCTCCGCACGTCCATCTCAGGAAGTGGTAGAGGAAGCAACTACACCGTTAAGGGAAGTAATGAACCCCTTTCAAGTGATTGTTTTGTTGTTCGTTTCGTTGATGGATATTGGACTCCCATCGCTACTTCTCCTGAGCAAGTGGGTGTCAAGATGAGCCATGACACCCATACAACAGAGGCCGTGACATCAGTGTCACCGCCAGGGGGTCCGCGACATCCGTGTTGCCGATAAACTGTGTTCGAGACCACTCCCCAAAAGTGACCTTTGTCAAAGCAGAGGACCCGCCAAGGTTGAAGCGCTGGTCCAGTTTGAAGATTGTACCGTTCTCCGGGAGATCCAAGTCGAGTGTCCTCCCACCACTGCTTCTGACATTCTGAACCTCAATCTCATGAGTACAGACGCATTCGTGCGTGATCTCAAATCGTGTGAGATCGAACAGATCTGCGTTCTCGTAGCAGATCAGCGTAAGGAAGAAGAGCATGTGGCTACTTCTTCCACTTTGGATCCAACAGTTCTTTCGGCAAAAGAATTTCGTGTGTCTGAACAATCGCTTGAGTCACTTCGTGTGTCGAACAATCCGGCGTATGAGTTGGTCAAGGAATACCAAGATGTATTCCCAGAATCAATCCCGGACAAGCTTCATCCTGATCGTGGAATTCGCCACGAAATTGATCTCGTCCCATGCACCAAGTATTGTGTCACTCGTCAGTGGCCACTTCCTCGTGAACAAGTCGAGATCATCGACAAGTTCTTCGCGGCTTGCTTGAAAGCAGGTCACGTCCGTGAGAGTAAGTCGCCTCACTCCAGTCCGACTTTCTGTGTCAAGAAAGCCACGGGCGGTTGGAGTATCGTCCATGCCTTTAACAAGGTAAACGACGCAACCGTCCCAGCGCAAACGCCAATCCCTCGTAAAGACGTAATTCCGGACAGTATGGCTGGTAGTACGGTGTTTAGTACCATCGATTTGAAGGATGGTTACTACCAAATCCTCATGGACGAGGCCAGTGTTCCACTGACTGCGGTAAGCACCTCCAAGTGGCATGTTGTACGAATGGCTGGTCATGCCCCAAGGCTTGAAGAATGCCCCCGCCACGTTTAATCGCGTGGTCTCATTGTTGTTGAGACCTCTTCGAGCCTTTGCTCCCAGCTACTTCGACGATATTTACATCCACTCCTGTGCCGAACCTTCACGTGGGTTGATGGATGTGGAGATGCATTTGGATCACCCCCGCTCAGTTTTGGACTTCATGCGAGCCAATCAGTTGTACGGCAGTCTCTCCGAGTGTATCTTCTGCGCTGATGAGATCCCCGTCCTTGGCTCGTTTGTCGGACGCGCGGGAGTGCGTGCAGACCCAGAGAAGTTGCAGCGATCTGCAACTGGCCAGTACCGTCAAACGTGAAGGAACTTCGTCAATGGCTTGGATTGTCCACGTATATGCATCGTTTTACCAAGGATCATGCTTTGATGATCCGCCCGCTGTCTCGACTGCTCCAAAAGGATGTTGTGTGGACATGGTCGTGTGAGCATCAAGCTGCATTCGACTCCGTTAAAGCGGCACTGCAATCAGCGCTGGGGCTTGCGTTACCGAATTTCGATAAGCCTTTCCATGTGGTCTGCAACGCCAGTGATTTTGCCATCGGCTGTGCTTTAATGCAGTTTGACGATGCTGGTCACGAGCGCGTGATCTCCTATCAATCTCGTCGCTTAAACCAGCGGAGCATAATTATCCTGTCCACGATGAGGAACTGTTAGCGATGAAATACGATTTGGTGAAGTTCAGCGTTTACCTTCAATGAGTGAAGAGCGGTTCGTGATTTACACCGACCACGCGTCGCTGCGTACGTCTGTGAAGTCACCGCACCTGTCCCAACGGATGGCTCGGTGGCTGTCCTACTTTGCGCAGTTCAACTTCGTCGTCCTGTATAATCCCGGTAAATAGAACATCTTGGCTGACGCTCTGTCGCGCCGCCCTGACTATGAGAATGTGGCGGACGAATCCACGCTGGCGACCACGGTGGTCTCTGCTGCGTCGTCCATTTACCCGGCCATACGCGCGGCATACGCGGCCGACACGTTCTGTCGGCCTCTGATCAACCATCTTCGGGATGCTGCTCAGTTTCCCCTGTCTTCACTGCCTTCGCGCCAACGCGCACAGTGTTATCGCTTCTTGGTTGTCGACGTTTTGCTTCTTTATCAATTGGATGCTTCCGACGCTCCGCGTGTTGTCGTTCCCGCTGATGATGCTATTCGGAATCGTTTGATTCGTGAATGTCACGATTCCCCCAGTTGTGGTCACTTCGCTCGTGAAAAGACATACGCTGCGCTGTCACGGGACTTCTATTGGCGCCACATGTACAAGTGGGTCCGCACGTGGGTTCGCACATGCGAGGTTTGTCAGCGCGTCAAACTGTGGCGAAGCGGACCCAAGAATTTTGGTGGTTTTGCGTCAGAAGCACACCGATCGGCTTATCGGCGATCGCATTGGTGGAAATCCAGGAGGCTTTTAAGCCTATCATGTCCAAGAGGTGTCAAAAACACGGATTTTGGTAAGTCACATGAGATTGCGTGTACCTACATATTTTCATGTTTGTACATATGGGTACCATAGGGGGTAGGGAGTTTAGTGTTCGTTTTGTTTTCGCCTGCTAAGTGCGCGTTTTTGGTTTTACGTCTTAATTGTTGGGCCTTTAACTCAACCGGAGGTCGTTTCGCCTTGTACATAAGTCGCCTCTGCACGCCGCAGAGTGTTTGGGAGCGGAGGGTCGAGTAATCCCCTCCAGCTCATTATACCCGGCCGGGACGCGTTACAGACGCACTTGGCCCGCCGGAAGTCCCTCGACGGGAGTATACTTTGGTCGGCTTCTCAAGTTCAAGTTACGCACGTTTGGAACGTGTTATTAAGTCTTTTGGATTGTTACGTGGAGATACCGTTCGTGGAGTATATCACGTTCTCATTTGGATCTCCTTATTAGATTATTGAAGTTTTATTCACATATTGGTTGGGCTCTACGATCGGCTGAGCGATCTGCCCTTTGTAGTATAATCACTCCAAGTATAACTGGTCTGCCCGTACCCAGGGTGAAGAGTTCCGCCCAGGGTACACCACCCATCACGGTCTCCCACATTTAGACCACAAGTCGATTCCCAGCACCGATCCACCGAGTGTGTTACCCGCCCATTCCATCGGATACACAAGGTGAGATGAAGAACAAATCGGACCAGGCGTCCTGTGTTGATGATCGGTCGTCTGCCAGCAGCGGGCGATCAGATCGGATCGTAGGCGAAGGTTCGCGGGGTACCCCCCCGTAAGTTGGACGGCCGGGCACGATGGTGGTCAGGTTCTCGACACTACGGTGTTTGATTTTGAACTTGACTCCACCACAAAACCGTCTTCAGATCATCAAGCTCCGTTGTCTCCTTTGCCAGTCCCAGGTGACGTCTGGTCATCTGTCAGCTTGGATTTTGTTTTTGGCCTTCCGAAGGATAGCCACGGCCGCACTGGTATTGTGTCTTTGTGTGTCGTCTCAGTAAAATGGTGCATCTTTCGTCAGTCGCGGGTAGCGTCAGTGCTGCCTAAACGGCTGATGTGTTCCTTAACGCCGTGTTTCGCCACCATGGGTTGCCGGAGTCCATCGTTTCTGATCGTGATGTCCGCTTCGTTTCTCGTTTTTGGCGCGCGCTCTTCGCTCGCCTCGGCACTCGCTTGTATATGTCGACTGCAGCCCATCCGGAGACTGACGGGCAGACTGAACGTGTCAACCGTGTCTTGGAGGGTGTGTTGCGTAGCTACGCTGCGTCCAAGTCCGATTGGAGCCGTCTGTTGCCGATGGCTGAATTTGCCATCAACAACGTGGTTTACTCGTCGACGGGGTTGACGCCTTTCTTCGTCAACCACTTGCGCCATCCTCGTGACCCAGCGCTGCTTACTGGTGGCTCGACTTTAACGGGGGGAGAAGCTGCGCTAAAATTGCCGCCTTCTCCACGTCGGACACGCAAAAGCAAGTCGCAACAACGAGTAGAATCCAGTCCGGAACTTGAAGACGAAGAAGATGATGCGGTAGCGGTTGTCCCTGCCGACAACCAGCCGTTAACGGGAGTGTACAATGCGTCAATGGAAGCGGGAGATACGTCGGTGGAGACGGAAGTCGCGTCTCCAGTGCCAGTTCAAGATGCCGTGGACGAGGAAGAATTCTTTGACTGCATGGAACCCTACTCACCAATTGCGTCTGATGTTGGTGATGATCAAGAAGCAGCCTACACCATTCGAATTCAAAGTGGTTCGGCTGCGACGGGATCAATCAGTGTGATCCCTCGATATATCGTGCTGGCTTGGAGTAAGGTTGAGGATCGTGTTTCAGTGCTTAGCACCATCCACAACTCCATGCCAGCGGCGCACGCGGTGTGTGCCAATACTGAAGTTGAGCCCCAGTTAGTGGTTGCTCCAAGTTTGAAGTCCATGTCCAAGCAAGAACTGAAAACTCTGGATTAGTTTGTGTTGGATCGTCAAGCGACGATCCGCTTTGTACGTGACACGATCGCAGTGGCGGTTGTTCGTCAGAAAGAAAATGCATATCGACGAGGGCGACGAAACGCGTTGTCCTTTCGAGTGAATGATCGGGTTCTGCTGTCAACTTAGAACCTTCCATTGGAAAATGTTGACAACAATGGATCAATCAAGTTATTGCCAGGCTTTATTGGTCCGTTTAAAGTGGTGGATAAGAAAGGGGATTCGTACAAACTCGACATTCCCACGACCATGAAGCTCCATCCGACATTCTACGTGGGACGGTTGAAGACGTACCATCACTCGCTCGCAATAGCTTCCAATTCGGACCGAAGAATCCAAGATATTCCGGTTGATCGCTTGGCCGCTGGCGCTTTGGATCAAGGAGGCTGCTGATCCTCGTCGCGTGGCTCGTTCTCCTTATGTTCCCCACGCGATGGTGGAGAACGCGACCGCCTACGCAAGATCTGGCGAAAGTGATTCCACGAGTACTGCATCGACCTCATTGCATTTTCCTGTGGACGCAATCGCGTCAACAAATTCGAGTTCACGTCGGTCAAGTCGTTTACTTGATCCTGTAGTTTCCGCGCGTGGTCCTCAGCGCCACGAATACCAACTTCGAGCGACCGCGGAGTCGGTTCTGCGCGCGTCTCCCCGTCCACCCAGTCCAAGTGTTCGCGTTGATTGTTCTCCAACCGCTCGTTATCGTATACGACACGCGTCGGCAAAGTCGGTTTACTTTGCCTTGGATTATCCAGCTCGGGCGGTTGCTGGCGTGCAGCACGGGGTTAGAAACGATCGCGATAATACTGGCGTGGATGTGAATAGTCACGTCCCCGGCGGTCTTTCTTCCAGTCCGACTGAGCATACTGCTGCGGGTTCCAGCGGCGCTGATCCCAGCCATAGTATTCGTGGCGATCGTCACGATGGGAAGGACACGAACCTTCGCGTCCATACGAACGGTACGGTTGACCCCATCCATCATGATCGTGCTGCTGATACTGGCGTCGTGCTTCGTACCGCTCGTACTCCGTTGGTAGTGACGATCCCAATACCGCGGGTCGTGCTGTCGCTGATGGTGATGCCAACCACGCTGGTCGTACGCTGCGCCGCAACCCTCCTGCTCCGTTGGTCGACTCACACGGGAAGCCCTGTTATATCGTGGATCGTATCGTCGGTCACGATCCTCGCGTGTGGACCGAGAACGTTCCTCGCTCCTACCTTGTACGCTGGCTTGGTTACGGTCCTGATCACGATACTCAGGAACCTCGTGCTGTCTTGCTGTAGAACGTTCCTGACGTCGTGGCTCAGTACGAGCTGAGTCTCGACCCTGGCGAGCGACATCACTAGTGGCGGCACCGTGTTGCGCCACTGCTCGTGCGTACGCATCAATCAGTGCGTGCGCACTTTCGTGCAAGTTTGCTGATCTCTTCCACTCGACCAAGCTCTTCCGGTGACGGTCACCACGCGGGTTGCATGCACAGCAACCCTCCACGATGTCGACTACGCAACCAGCAAAATGACTGCAGCCATGGACTCGTGAAACACGATCCCGCAAGATTCCAAGGCCGTATGCGGCACGTTCGATACGTCCCAACCGCAAGTACTCTGGTAGGACGCCACGATTCCAAGCTGCAACGAAATGATTCCACGACACTTGAGTACCGCGTGTGTCGCCGTACGAAGGCCGACGACTAACAATCCGATATTCGTGGAAATAGTGACGTATTTCCGAATCGACAACGCCATGGGGATTGTTGAGGCGGCAGGTATCGTACAACGGTTCGTTGTACACCGCTTCTCGATCGGGCCAGCTTGGACGTCTGCATCCGTCAACCAAACGCGATTTGGGTTGTCCAGATCATCGATTTCTCCTGGGCGTGGAAACGCCAATCGAATGCGACTCCCTGCATGCATCTCAGCCACGAATTGCGGCACTGGACGTCTTGGAATTGGAGCCAATGCCAATTCATTCACTTGCTGTGGAGTCAGTGTTGACGCCATCCCAGTTGGACGCGTAGTGTTCACACGCGTCCTCGACGTTGGAGCGGCAGTAAGGCTTGACGGTGGCGCTGCAGACGACACCACGGAAGTCGTCGATGTCGATGTCGTTCTTGCAGCCGTTGATTGCGCCGTTGATGTCGCTACAGTTGCCGTTGCAACTCCTGTTGTTACGCTTGGTGCCTCTATCGTCGCCACCACTTGTGCTGTTTGCGCTGCTGTCGTCACTGGAGCAATCACTGGAATTGCTGGTGCTGCTAATGCAGCTCCTGTCGCCGCGGCCACCACCGCTGGTGTTGTCGCCTCTGTTGTCGCTGGTGCTGGCACCGTTGTCGTTGCCGAAGTTGTCGTGTTTGCGTCGACCGTGTTTGCCTTTTGCGTGGCCCAAAGATTTAGTCCTAAACTTTAATTATAATTCCATGCATATAAAACGACTTTAAACCACTACGATTTTGTCCAATGAAAAATGCTCACGCCGGCACATCTCGCGTATTAGCCAGATACCGTACCAATCAAGTACTACCGGTATCGACCAGTTTTGTGCGGGATCAAAAATAGATTTGCAAGATGCGTAATACTAATCATCGAAAACCGTCAAGCAACTTTGGCAGGGACCGAGTTATCCGCGTCAAGCCATTCGGGATCGATCCGGCGTGACCGCCAAATGGGAGAGCCAATCCGATGGGTTAGCCGATCTGGATGATCATTCCAATTGTACTCGGACTCTCCGTCATCTGATCTGAATTTCCTGGTTCTCTGCGGGTTGGTGATGTACGTCCACAGACACTGAAATATATCCAGATGAGGCGGAGACTCGTCAGGCGCGGGGGGCGGTTCAGCTCTGGGCACTCGGTGTCCTTAACTGCGTCTGAAAGATGCGTTTAAGTTCGCCCCTCGCATCTCGATCGACATCAGCCAAGACCAGGAGCTGGATTTGGAATCGGTCAATCCACCAAAGACACCAGCTGCACCACACCGACTGACATCGGTTTGAAGTCTAGTCGGATCGTTACGAGTTTCCAAACGCCACGTCTGATCCTTTCCGCGGGTTGTTTCTGATGGTGATTCTAATTCTTCTTTGCCGGATTTTTCTTGTGATCGCATTGACTATGAGGAAAAGGGCGGCAAATATCTCGAAAACAAATCATTGCCGCCTTAGCTTAATCTTGCAAGTGCTCTCTGGATTTCTGCCGATCCTATTCGACACGTGATGCATGTAAGACTTTTGCCACATGTGCATGCATTTGTATTCGAAACGTGTTTTCTCAACATGGTGCTCGAGGGTCTAGAATCATGTCCAGTCACATGAAAAGTATCCCGTAGCTAGCTTCGATTTCAAGATTAGATTAGCGCATGATAGGATGCATCGTCTACACTCACAAGTTGCATTTTAAAAGATGTGATGCAAATACGAACGCTAACACCTTCCAATGACCTAAATCAAACTGCTACCAATTTAAAAGTCTCCTGCAAAATCGCCGCCACCAAAATCGCCACCCCCAAAATCGCCACCACCATAATCGCCACCACCATCGCCCATATCACCAAGAGCTTCACCGACCAAAAGGCCACCTAATAGGCCTCCTGCAGCACCCATGGCCATGGCAGCACCTGTACCCATATTACGACGCCCACCATTTCGGTAGTCATCCCTACTGGAGTAGCCTGGTTGGGCGTAAGTGGGCTGAGCATATACGGGCTGAGTATACGAACCCGGGGCGGTGCCCTGCTGAGGATAACCCTGCTGCGGATAGCCCTGCTGCGGAAAGGCGGCTTGAGCATAAACTGGTTGGACGTAGGCCGCACCGGTTTGGTTCGAAGGGTCGCCACCATTTTGCTGCCTACGACGTTTGCGCATTGCCAGTATGATGCCACCCCCGATGAGCGCGCCGGCGAGAAGGACGCCGAGTCCAATCCAGATCCAATAGGATGACGATGACGAGCTGCTTTTACTGTTGCACGTGCACTGGTACGTATTATCCAATGAGCAAACACCACTGTCAGGGCAACAACAAGCGCGACGATTGTTGGACGAGTCCAGCCACGAGTGACAAAACTTGCCAGCAACTCCATTGTAGGCTTTTGAACAGTCGCCCGAATCTCGGCATATCTCACACTGCGACTTGGTCGAGTTTGTGCCTGTTTGTGCAGATATTACGGCTGCAAGTGCTGACAGTACGAGGCTTAGTGTCAAGAAGGTAAACTTACGAGACATTTCTTTCGCTTCGTTCCAATTGTGAACTGCGTCCGTCCTGGGCGCGAGGTATTCTTTATTTAGTCAGTCAAATCAGATTAGGTTAACGAGAAAAATCCGGTACATCTACTCCATGTACAAATATTCGGGAACAAAAAGATAGCGTACAAGAGACAGACACACCAACTGAAATTTTATATAGACTTCAGTTATTACAAAAGCTTTGGGACGCTGAAAAAATGGAGCAGCAAGCAGCGAACTTCCATTGGCAGATTGGGTGGGTGATGCGGTGGACTCTATAGTGGATGAAACGCGGCAGGGAACAAGCCATAGAGCATGAAAAGGAACCACAAAGGATCTCAGCAGCCGTCAGACGCACAACAGCAGCAGTAGCATCCAACAGCCGAGACGCACCAAACGGGAATACAAATTCTCGCTACACGCCAGGCAGAAAAGGGCGGCGGCGCAAGAAATTCTTTCGTTTACAGCAATGCAATCAGCTTTTAAGGAAGGAATGGATAGGAAACAGTCGCAGAGGTTGTCATCATTTTCATAAGGAAGTATTCACTCTAGACGAGGATCTAGTGTGACCATATCCGAATTTAAAGGAGGGATGAGAAGGCTCTCCTCGATAACTCTTTCATAGAATTCAGTATTATCAATAATGGGCAATGCAAGGATTGGCTACGAGTGTGATCTGAATCATACAATACATATACAACACACAATGGGCAGCCAAGGTCTTGCTTGACCTTGGGTACAAAAACATGTATTCAACCCAGCATTGAAGCAGTACAGCCATGAACAAAATATGCTCAAATCCGATTGCATGACAAATTGGGTGTCGATTGCGAAAATTACTCGCGCAGAATTGTGCATGATTAATGCGATATCAGTGGGAAGGGTTGTATGCAGACGAATGCGGGCTTTTATCAGTACTGTATTTGACACGAAAAAAATCCTTGAATTATATAGAACGGTAGAAAAAATAGCAGAAGGGGAACCGTTAATTCAACTAAGGGAATAGGCGACGGCCAAGGACATCTGATAGCAAATCAGAGAACTCAAAGACGTCATATTACTCTCAGCAGTCGCCTTAAACTCGCAGATAAATTAGTTACGACTACATGAAATGCCGCATACGGTGGTTTCAATCTTTTCACATAAGGATTTTGTGATTAGAGATTTGGGATTACAGTGGTTTTAATCTATTCTCATATGGATTTTGTGATTAGAGATTTGGGATTACGGTGGTTTCAATCTTTTCTCATATGGATTTTGTGATTAGAGATTTGGGATTACGGTAGTTTCAATCTTTTCTCATGTAGATTTTGTGATTAGAGAGTTGGGATTACGGTAGTTTCAATCTTTTCACATATGGATTTTGTGATTGGTGATTTTGGATTAAATTTTGTGACTAGAGATTTGGGACTAAATTTTTAATTATAATAAGGGAATTGTTAAAGGGGACTGATAGGTGTACACCACCCCATTGTTACATGTACCTCACTTTTGATACGTGCACCTCACTTTACAATTGTGCACTGGCCCCGATATAATCTACACCTATCACTCCCCTTTCGAGAATACAGTATATAGTATACAGTATACATAACTAAAATTTAGAGAATTCACCTATACCGGTAATAAGCGTAGCCGCAGAAGCCACCGCCCGAACTGGCCGCTATCTACTCACCGGTGGCATTGTTTTTGCAACCATGCAATTTATCTCGGGCCCAGTTTCTGACTGGAACGATAAACGGGAAGGCGTTGAGGTGAATCCAAATTCCACTGAGGGCGTAGGCGTATGAGTTAGTAACGTTTTATGTGTTGTGATTATGCAGGCCCTGAAGCTCGCCTTACAACCGCACAAGTCAGAAGACGAAGAGTAAAGATTTGGCTCAGAGGAGAGTTTAAGTGTCGGAAACACTCGGAATAAACTCAGCACGAAAGTCATACAGTGTTGCCGCATATTTTGACGACGTATCTCTAAAACTGAACTTTTCTAGCTTGTGCTCGGCTTGAAAGGCAAAGATAGCGTCTGCGAGAGATTCTAGCGTGGGCTTAGGTGCCGTCACATCTGCTTCCCAAAATGGTTTCTATGTAGCCACAGCGTGCTCGTGAAGAGCAGCAGTGGCAGTTGTCTTGCCTGGTCATAGGAACAGGAGCAAGTGTCACGTTGTTTTGCTTCGCAATTAAGTTGCACAAAGTTGAGTGCCTACCAATCGCTGCCTTTCGAATAGGCTCCCAAGGCAAAGGAAGGTGTTTCGCCGGTTCCAACCCGCTTGGGCTAAAGAACACAACCCAGTCAGGAACTCGGCACTCGTCGGGGATCGCGATATTTTGTAGAGCACAAGTCTGGTAGACAACTAATTCTTCAAGAGGGAGATCTTTCGATCGAAATCTGTCTGGGATAACATCACGGCGCTTGTCACCACTGTCACCACAGAGAAACATCATAGGCTTCTCTTTGCAATCCGCTGGCAAGCCACCATTATGATGCAGATATTCGGACAGCATGTCCGCTGAGCCAGCATCGTCGCCTTTGCAGATCACTCCGAGGGGCAGTAGATCTCGCGACGTAGCTGCACCCACAGAGAAAACGGGCATCGATTGTAGCTTTTTGAATACCTGCTGTTTCAACTCCAACTCTAATTTATTGACCGCGTTGCTCACAGCAATTGTAATACGTGGACTTGTGACCCAGATGCCACTGTAGCGCTCCAAGTGTGTCAGCATATCAAGAATCTGTGCATCATTAAGGTGTTCAAACGTCAAGACGTCGGTAAAATAAATTTTATGACTTTGATCGGAGGACGATCCAGATTCAGCTTTCTGCTCAAAAGACACCACGTCCCTATCATCCGCTGCCTTAAGCAGCAACACCGTGACAGTCGTGCTTAAAATATAGTACTGGTAAAAATAGATATATGTAAAGTGAGGTACATGTAACAAGGGGGTGAGGTACACCTATCACTCCCCAGTGTTAAATCGACGGCTAAAATTTGTTAAATCGACGCCCTGTTAAATAGACGCCTTTCCAGGCTTAGAGTTGATGTGTGGCACATAGAGCTCTGCGGTCAGGTACGGATAGGCTAAAACGAAGCGACTGCGCGCCACAGAACCAGCGGTCGCACTTGTAGAACGCCTCGCGGTGAAAACGGGCTTGACAGTCGTGAGCATTGGGCAGCGCTTTGGAGGGACACGGGCTGGAAAGATGCAGCGCCGGCGATCTGTGATACGTACTCTCGCCCGTCATCATTAACATGTCTTGGTCACAAGGTGCTGTTTTCGAACGAGCTCAATCCCAGCGCGACAGATCTGGTCGATTTCTGGCTAGTTTTGCGGATCGTTTACCCACCAGATGATTGCTTCTGGATCCTGACGATCAAAGCCCGCATAATTCTCACCCTCTTTCATCCCCAGTGCTGCAAGCAGGGGTTTCACGTCGCGATTCACGGCTAAGAGCGCCCCCGGCGACGGAATCTCGAAAAATTTTGCGATCACATACTGGAAAATTAATGTGGTCGTGATAGCCGTCCGATACGACGGAGATAGGACTCGTAGATAGCGGACTGGTTGTCAGCTACGTAGTAGCCAGAGTGGTGGAAAATGTCCATGACATCTGGATGGTTCTGCTGATACTTGCTCAGCCAATGGCACAGCGGGTACCAGTTTGAACAAAGCTTGCCCGAAAGGATTATCTTGTTGATTGGGTATTCATTAAACGACGCGTTAACGAAGTCTGCATCCGAAGATGCGACAACCAAACCGTAAGAGGTAAGTCGCGCTCATTCACTACATTGGGAACTTGGTGGAATTAATCGTCCATGAAGTACGTATACGTGCCCACGATAACTTCTACTTTGGTCAGAATTTCGTCGCGCAGTATGATAGGATTGAACTGGTCGTAGTAATGCAAGTCGTCATTCCACACCGCTATGATCGTGCCCGACCTGCGCAACTTATGGAACTATGCTCCGTACTGTTGCAGAAGCGCCATCGGAAAATAAAACGAGTTAAGGCAAAAAAAACAAGACGCTTGGTGCTTGATTCTGATCAGCGTCATAAATCACTTTCATCGGGTCTTTGGACGTATCAAGCATCATCAGAGAGCAGCAGCAGCTCGGATAGCGACATAGATTCAGATTAGATGCAGCCGTCATGCACTATCGTACACCACACTTCTTCATTTTAACATCAAAGGTTTTACTCAGTAGAATGTATTGGTCTAGACTCGCTGAATGACGTAATCCTTTTAGTATATAGATTATATAGAGTAGATAGATTAGATAGATGGATCGTCGATTTAACAAAAATTAATAATAATTTCAAAAGGGCCATTTTTGGGGGTGTCGATTTAACAATTCCCTATAATAATACTCTTTTACTCTTTTTATCTTTCCGAAATATCTCTGCCCCGACGCCCTATACTCACACATAGGGCGCTCCTCGCTACACACATCAAAGAACTCAAATACCGGCCGACTTGAGTAAACTTTTGTTAACACGCACCTCCAACTTGTGTCAACTTTCCACAAATTTCCTTAGTAATGACCACGGTAGGACGCGACGGAGTACGGAATGAATTTCATATCCTCGTGCGCATATAACAGAATTGATGTCGTCGTGTTTGTCACAATGCCGTACCTAATCAAATTCGAAGTATACTATATATCGGACCTAATTGTATTCCACTGTATAAATAGCGCTTTTGTGGTGGAACGGCTGGTCAAAGCTTTTGACGCTCGATCAGGCGTTACCACGGCACCCGGACTACCGACTAACGAAGGGGGTCCTCCGTTGTCTTGTGTGACTGGTCTTGTGTCTTGCTCTCCTTGTGTACCCGACGGCTTGGGCGTGGGTCGCTCTTCAGATGACCGGGACGTAGATGTGGTGAAGCGGACTCAAGAATTTTGGTCGTTTTGCGTCAGCAGCACACCGATCGGCTTATCGGCGATCGGATTGGTGGAAATCAAGGAGGCTTTAAGACTATCGTGTGCGAGGGGTGTCAAGAACACGGATTTTGGTAGGTCACATGATATTGCGTGTACTTACATATTTTCATGTTTTGTACATATTGGGGACCATAGGGTGATAGTTTTGGTTAGTCGTTAATTGTTGGCCTTTAACACTCAACAAGAAGTCGTTTCTTCGCACTGTTCATCAGTCGCCTCTGCACTCCGCAGAGTGTTTGGAAGCAGAGTGTCGTGTAATCTCCTCTAGCTTGTTATACTTGGCCGGGACGCGTCAAAGACGCACTTGGCCCGCCGGAAGTCCCTCGACGGGAGTACGTATTGGTCAGCTTCGTAAGCGCAAGTTACGCACGTTTGGAACGTGTTATCAAGTTATTGGATTATTTCGTGGAGATAGCGTTCGTGAGTTTATCACGTTCTTATTGGATCTCTATATTGGAGTATTGGAATTATATTCTCGTATTGGTTGGGCTCTACGATCGATTGAGCGATCTGCCCTTTGAAGTATATTTACTTGGAGTATAACTGGTCAACGGTACCCAGGGTGAAGAGTTCCTCCCAGGGTACAATTCCCAGCACGGTCTCACGTTTTTAGACCTCAAGTCGATTCCCAGCACCGATCCACCGAGTGTGAAACCAGCCCATTCCATCGGGTACACAAGGTGAGATGAGGAAAGAATCGGACTAGGCGTCCTGTGCTGATGATCGGTCGTCTGCTAGCAGCGGACGATCAGATCGGATCGTAGGCGAAGGTTTGCGGGGTACCCCCCCCCCGTAAGTTGGAAGGCGGGCACGATGGTGGTCAGGTTCTCGACACTACGGTGTTCGATTTTGAAGTTGACTCCACCACATAGACCCGCGAGGTTCCGATGGAAGATTGGGATGAACTCGTAGCGAATCGACCGGTGTCGATAAGGCTTGATCAGGCGCAAACAGTCGATGATCAGGACCGCTGATCGATAATCAGGGGATGATCAAGGTCAATGATCACTGATCAGGGTGATCAGGGGATGATCAAGGTCAATGATCACTGATCAGGGTGATCAGGGTCAATAATCGATGATCAAGGGGTGATCAACGATCAGGGGTGATCAGGCTTGATCAGGCGCAAAAAGCTGGTAATTAGGACCGCTGATCGGTATGGTAGATTTCTCACGAATTGGCGCGAGTTTCGAACAGGTGATCGTAGGTCTCAGGTTGCAGATCGTCGATCTTGTGGCGATCAGAGAAGGGGTACTTGATCATGTAGCGGAAATCTTCACCACCCGATCGCCGAGCCTTTTGATCTTAGTACGCTAATAGAATACCCAATATACTATGTATTCTATGCTTAAACTTAAGAGGAGGGTCGATCAGCACGTTCTACAGGCTGATCGACATTTTCCACTAAAATCCGCCTAGAGTTCCCGTGGGGCGCTTAAATCAGCCGAACTTCTAGGGGCCAAACGTGGACCAATGGGGGAAAAGGTAAGAACACTAGTCTCGATCACTTTCCCAAAAAAACCTTTACAAAATACTACCGCTGACATAGCGGGTGGAGTTGAGGGTGAGTTCCCCAGACCTTTACGTCTGCCGGTGGGCCAAAAAGTGCACTACGTGCTCCCTCCCGGGACGTAAAGGTTGCGTATGCAAAATATAGGGAGGCGCGAGGAGATCACGCCTCCCCCTCGGTGATCTTACCGATCGGACAAAAAAAAGGAGAACTTATTATCACTTATATCCTAAAAACTACCAATTACCCTATATCAGCCAATCAGAACTACCCATTCCAAGTGCGTTACCGACCACTCAACCTGATTTTTATGTCGTCCGTCGCTAACCGTTAGGTACCCGTACCTAGTCTTCCCTTCTCACGATGCCCCGTCCATGTCCTGTCCATATCTACCACAGTTGTACCTACCGTTGAACCCCCAAACTTATGCACAGTTGTACCTACCGTGGTACCTACAGTTGTACCCCCCAAAATTTATGGTACACCACAGTTGACCCACAGTCGTACCAAAATCTACGGTACGCCACTGACAAAATGTGCAGTACGCTTTTCCACACTTTTACCTATAACCTGCCTGCTCCATCATTATTTCCCCGACCCCCACAATGCCACCGCAAGCAGAGAGACCGCGTTCACGTAGAATCCTACGGGATCGGGATCGGCGTGCTAGAGAATGTACTCTTGAGACGCTAGAAAACAAGAATAACGAAACCGACTGGCTTGGGAGAGGCGTGCTTGACGTTCTCTGAAGACGGCAGAATAAAAAGGACAACGAAACCGACGGGCTCGGGAGCGGCATGCTCGACAACGTGCTCTAGAGACGCTAGAACAAAAAGAACAACGACGCCAAGCTCAGGCAGCCACAAGACGTGCTCGGCGTGCATGTCAGCTTCTAGACGACCGCTTGCGCGCCGCTGAAGCGGAGTTCCCACTTGCACATCAGAGATTCCCGAAAACTCTGTCTCGCTGCGCTTTGTGCTCAACCGGGATAACGTCTGCTGTTACAACTGCGGGGCGCCCCATTGGATTGAGGAGCGCGTGCAGGGCCCTGGATAGATCCTTGCACACCCAATTTTCACCATGTGCCGCGACCGTGGCAAGGTAGCCAACTTCCAACCATTGGCACAGACACCAGAGCCGCTACGGAGTCTGCTACGGGATCAAACGCCTGTTTTCCGGGCATTCGCATCGACATCAGGACGTACAACAGCGCGCTGTCGTTCACGTTCCTGGGTGCAAAGTTGGATGAACGGTTTATGCAGGGAGGGTTGTACGCCTTTCGACTCCAAGGTGCACTGTACCACAGAATGGGATTGCTGTTGTGGTGAAGTGAAGGTGAAATCTTTTACTAGTATGTACCGGTATACCGTTGATTAAGTTGTAGCGATCGGGTTGGCTGATAGGGGAGAGTATTTTAGGCCAATCGTGTGTCTGGAGTGTGAAGTACGCAGATTTATGTGAGTCACACGATTTTTCATGTAGTTTACATATTAGGTTTTTTATTGGATATTAAATATAGTGTTCGTTTTTATTTGGTTTACGCAAAATTCGCCCCCTCCTACCACGGGGTCTTTGGGAGAAGAGGGCAAACAGGGTCCCCTCTAGCTCAACTTTCCCGGCAAGATGCGCAACAGGCGCACAAGGTCCTCCGGAAGTCACACGAAGGGAAGCGTTACTTTAACGGCACTCACTTCTCATGTCGCACGCGTTTGGAACGTGTTTTTATCATTGTATTGGTTGGGTTTACGCATCGCATCACGCGGTCCACCCCAAATTATTGGTTGGGTCTACGCATCGCAATACACGGTCCGCCCAAATTATTGGCTGGGTCCCCACACTGCTACGCGCGGTCTGCCCCAGATTATTGGTTGGGTCTACACACCGCTTTGTGGTCTGCCCCAAATTGTTGCCGTATTTGGAGTGACGGTTTCTGCTTCATTTACACTTCGGATTGTTTGGATTATCTTTCGTTGGACATTGACGTGTCGAGGGCGAATTTTTGCCCTTCACACTAGTTACCCCAGAAGTGGTAAATCCCATACTGGTACTCACCGAAACTCATATTGCGCGACGGTCCACCGAGTGTGTTTCCACCCAAACCAATGGATACACAAGGTTAGATCTCTGAAGACAAATCGGACCAGGCGTCCTGCAGTGCAGATCGGTCACCCGATCGGGATGTAGGTGAAGGTTCACGGGGTAACCCCCCCCCGTAAGTTGGTCGGCTGGGCGCGATGGTGGACGAGTTTAGGACACTTCGGTGTTTGATTTCGAACTCGACTCCACCACACTGTTGACGGAGGCCGACCAGCCAAGGAAGTTCTCGCAGTTTTATATCACCGACAATAGCAAGGCACTCGGTTTTGTCTGCCTGTATGTCTTTCCGCATCTGGATTTGGCGCATCATGGGGGAAGTTCAAGCCATGTTCAATCAGCACAATCCGAACGTGCAGCTTGTGAGGAAGCGGAAGGACAGGGATAAGGTGGTGGATCTGGAACTTTGTCGCCTGCGATCGAGCGACGGAAGGAGGGACTGCCAACGAGCTCGGCGCCATCATGGTGGGAGACTCTTACGACTTACGAAATCAGTATCTCCGATCGCGACATTATTCTGAAGTGTCACGACGGACGCCTCCAGCGCATTTCAGCATTACACTCAGCATATACTCCGCTTCACCTTGTGCTTCTTTCCCTGCCTGTCGATAGTGTTGGACTCCCACGATGGATTGGAGTACGACACTGGGAGGGAGGGTCCAATGGCAACGAGGATTCTGTCCGTGGGAGAGGCGTAACAAGATGTGGCTCGCAGATGCGTTACTATTCGTACATGATGCACCCTGATGCACCTGGCGAGAACCTTTTTCTGTCTGGATGCCTGCAGCATCAATATATAGTGGACGCGTGAGTATGCGTGGAGCAGAACCGCCTGCAGTAAATTGCCGACCGCCAAGTCGATCTGCGGAGCGAGTTGTACTCCGGAGTCATGGATGCGATCAACGACGGTGACCGCGACGCAGCGAAGTTGGCAGCAAAATGATTTTTCAGTACACATTTGCTGGAAGCGACCGACAGATGAGCCAGTTTTATCAGAATTTCATGGCAATTGTGCGCAAGCGTGGGTTCCCATACTGCTTTGTAAACTTCACGTGAAATCCAAAGTGGACCGAGATCTCGGTTGCGCTTGAACGGGACAGACCGCGCAGGATTTCCCGGATTTTGCTGAGCGGGTATTTAACATCAAATTCCAAGAGCTCATGCGTGACCTCACAGACCGAAAGGTTTTTGGAACTGTGATCGGCAATGTCTAAAAGATGGAATTCCAAAAGCGTGAGCTCCCACATGGGCATATCTGTAGCCGGTGCCTAAACTCACGGTGCAGCCAGCGCACAGAGGAAGACTTTCTTGAAGCGGCGATACGACGCTATTAGCCGATACGCCCTTATATAAGGGCTTAGTGGTAGATCGCTCTCTCACTCGGAGCCAAGATCCCCTGAGTTTAAGGTTAGTAAGCACTAACGCCTTATTCCAAGGCTTCCCTTAGTAGGGAGTATCTAGGGGAGGTGCTCCCCTACTTCTACACTCACTGCACGCGCGACCGTTCCAGGTCGTGCGCCTAGCAGGATTCAGTGTATTTGTAAACTGATTTATTTATTTAGGGGAATGTTAATTCGACCCCCCCGCCCATTTGTCCACATCGATGTAACAATGCCCTCGATCAAATGTGCACCACACCAATTAACCTCCACCGTCTTTCTACCTCTCGCTGCGTGATTCGATTATGAACGTACGTGAACAAGTTGCTGTCATGTATTCCAACTACTATTTTCTCCCTCCTATCAATGTCAGGCCTGCGCATATCACCGGCTAGATGATGATACATAAACATCAGCCAAGGCACGAGCTAATAGTACCCCGGCTGGATAAATAAACCGTGTCCCTTCATCACCAACAACAGTTTACACGCGTGCAAATAGAACTCGACATCTGATGTGTCGCATACGTCCTTGTGTGTATTTCTCAGCTTTTCTTCGTTCCGTCACGTCCTACTCCCCTTCGTTTGGTGGCGCCAAGCTTTCATCTATGCTTATGTTCCGAGAAGATCTTTTAGCAGTAGATTTTCCACCACTTGGTTGTACATTCCCATGTTTCGATGATACATTCCCAGCACGAGGTCCGTCATTTACCTTATCCAGTCGTCTGTCGACCCCAGTTCCACCTGTTCGGGCTTCACGTCAACAATATTTCGCACAATGGTACCTTGTGGTCTCGCGCTCGAGGCTTTTCCGTTGGTAAAATCAAACGTCGAGATGACACTCGCGCCTTTGAAACAAAGATGAAAAAAGAAGGACCCATCGATTTGCAACCATCCGCTCCAGAGAAGCACGACACGGTTCGCTTCAAAGTGGCGACGCTATGCTAAGCGATGCAAGACACGCGTGGGCTGCGATTTCGGTAGTTGCACCGTGTCCAGGATGGTGACATTTAAATGATTCTTCTAGAGGATACGCTTTCGGAACTGACCGTACAGCTCAGAACTGGGCGAGAGCATTCACGACCAAGTGGCACGAGCCACCGCTTGGAACACAAACGGAAACACGCGCACTTCCTCCACTAGAAATGAAATGTCCTGCACATTTTGCTTGAGATAATTTTTGCCAACCATTTCCGACTTCACGTGTGCAATCCCACTCGTCTCCAGCAACGAATACACTTAACGGTACTGTTCCTCCAAGCTTCGATTCAAGTCCGAGAAGATCACGTCGAACGATGGAGCCGGACGCGTGGCCTCGATCGCGTCGTTCCGCTCTATCCCGCGTCTTGTCTGGTTGGGATGCCATGGAAACGCGTCCGACGCCACTTGCTGCTGATACTCGCCCATGACAGCTTCCAATCGCTTGGCAACCGTTAATTGGCCCTCAAGCATCGCACGTAGCTTTTTATTCTCCACCACTGATTTTTTCGCTTCTTCTTTTTGACGCTCGGCGACTTGTTTCCATCGAAAAAACACGTCCTTGTCCTCATCACTGGCGCAAAAGGCTTTCAGGCTCCCTACTTGATTTAAATTCGAAAGGGTTTCCTCGAGATTCACAACCTTGCGACGGAGATAGTCGACCTCATCTTTCGCACGTTTCCGACGCTGCGGCTTTGCTTTCGTATACGGAGTCAAGCGAGCATCATTCACTCCATCTCCCGTCGCGCGAAATCCGGTATGCATTTTCACGGGATGCTCCGCTTTCTCGACCTTGACGACGGCCTCGTGCTCGCACGGGTACGGGCCGTCGAGGGCCTCGAACCCATTAACCACATACGCTGGTGGGGGGTGAACCTAGGGTGGAGGTGCGGGTAGGGCGACCCTATAAAAAGGAAATTGTTACATCGATATGTAGAAATGGGCGGGGGGGTCGAATTAACAATTGGGGGGGGGTCGATTTAACATTCCCCTTTATTTAATATAAAATTAGCCTAACTTAATAAACTAATATAACTATATGCAATACTAGGTAGAATTTACTTAATCCGTACCTAGCCGAAAATGTAGTGTACACCACCTGTGTACCAACACGTGGCAGGCTGCCACGCCTTCACCAAGGGTTCCCGCCCTGATTCGTTAAAACAACCAATAGGTCCGAACCTTTCGGACCGGTCAATACTTGACCTCAACCGTTGTGTATTTACGTACACAAAAGTAACTAAACGTAACCCCGTTACATCCTTCCCCATCAAGACTATTGCTACACAATAATCAATTATAGTTGGAGAACTCCAGCTGCCAGAACTCCGGCCTAGAATGAGCACCTTTAGCGGTGATGCTCATTCTCCCCGAGAAGGGGATGACAGCTACTCCGACTCCGGTATCTCGGAGGAAGGGGCCCAAAGGGGATAGCTCCCCTAAGGATGACCGATCCTGTAACGGGGTTATATTCGAGTTACATTTAGTGTTGGTGTACATGCGTACACCACGGTTGAGGTCAGTATTGACCGGTTTGAAAGGTTTTGAACCTTTGGTTATTTTAACCAATCAGGGCAGGGGCCCTTGGTGTGGTGGTGTGTCAGCCATCCACGTGTCAGTACAAAGGTGTGTATACTACATTTGAGCTAGGTACGAATTAGGAATATTCTACTTCGAGTAGGAGAAATCTCCTACTAAGCCCTTTACAAGGACGTATAGGCTAAGTAGCGGTATCTACCGCTTTAAGGAAGAGTCTTCCTCTGAGCGCTAGTCGCGACGTGCGTATACGCACCGGCTACAGCTCCGACAACGCCGAAAGGTGATGTCGGCGGCCTAATCCGTTCCCCACACGTGGGGAAAATGCACTAACTCTTGCGCCACCCTTAACAGCTTCAGATGACATATCCTGGTCGCCGAAGGCGACCATCACCAATGAATTGGATGCGGCACAGGAAACTCAACTTGCTGTACAGGCACGAGAGGCAGCGTTACGCGCCCCTAAACGCCCTTCACGGGCGACATATTATTTTGCGGGTCCTCGTGACCCCCAAAAGACGGCTGAAAACAAGGTAAAGAGGGGTTTAGCCTTCCATACCCCTGTCCCTGCGGCTGTAAAACCGCGTGAAATCTTACTCCGGAAACAGCTACGGGAAAGAATGCTCACGAAGAAGCAGTTCAGTGCCACCTTGTACCGAGCGAGCTTCGGGAAACAGGCACAGTGTTCCGTTGTTGAGAGCCTCCGCGAGGTTCCTTTCGTTCTCCAACAAGGATAAAATACCGAGGAGGCAGAGCAGAAATTGGGCGGAAGGGGAGAAGCGTCTCCCTGACTTTAACGAGCTGTACAACAGCTACTCCGAACGTGAAGTTCGGATAGAAGGGCATTCGGCTTGGAGTTTGCCAGAGCCAAAGCGATGGGGCGGTTACGTTCTCATTATTCCACGCGCTATGCTAGCGCCCGTGCCCTAGATGTGGTGCCGGAGAGTAATGCAAGCTCTGCATCTGCCTCCGGCGAACTCCCAACTACTGGGAGTGAAGGGGCTTCTCCCGCCCCTTTGGTCGTCGACTCGCAGAGGGATTCTCCAGCTCGAAAGCATCAACGACGTCTCGGCAATCCTGCCGCAGCGTAGTCTCGGACTCCCACGAACTCTTCGAAAGTGGGTAACCCTTCCACTTAATAAGATACTGCGTTTTACCCCGATGATGGCGTAGAGCCATCAGACGCTCCAAATGGTAATGTGGAATACCCTCCGAGTGGAGAACTGGAGGAGGAGGTCGAGCAATTGCGACGTGAGGTTCACGAGCGCTGTGATCTACACAGCCGTCACATACTGGACGTCCGGGAAGGACTCCACGATGAGGGGGATGCGCTTGACCGCATCGAGAGGCGGCTTGACTCTCTCGAGTCTTCCGTTGCGGAGCTTCGTGGTCGCATTTCGACCCTGACGGCGTTTTTACTCCGCCCTGCCGTGCCTTACGGCTATCCGCCTGTTCAACCTCCTCCACGAGGGGACCCGTCTCCAGGTTCTGGTATGGCTTAAGCATATACACATAGAAGGTTGGATGCGTACGCATCACCTTCGGAATGTCGAAGGTATACGCCAAGCCTTTTCGGGCTAGCATCTTGAAAGGCCCCACAAACCGGGGGCGCAGTTTGTTCCATAACACGTTGGAAACTGCATATGTAGGAAAATTTTTAGCGTTTAATAAAACACTTTCTCCTACTTTGTACACTTTTTCGTTGCGCCTCCCCTTGCGGTCAGCTTGCTCCTTCTGCTTGTCTTGGCTTCCGCCATGGCATCGCAGTAGTGTCGTAAGACACTAAGGTGCGTCGATAAAAATTTATCGATGTGCTTTAACACAGATACAGGGCTTACATCGGTGAATCCCCCCCCCCCCTCAAGCCCTGGGCCACACACACGTGGCGTCAACGGAACCCTCGGATTCACTAATCCGTTCACGTAAAACGGGGTAGACCCCGTAGATGCATGGACCGAATTGTTGATAGCAAATTCGGCCATGGGAAGCATCTCACCCCAACCCTTTGGAGAATCCGGACATAGAATCCGGAGGATATCCTCTACGACGCGATTAACGCGTCCCGTTTGTCCGTCCGTCTGCGGATGATCCGCAGTGGACATGAGGAGCTTATTTCCCAGCACCTTAAACAGCTCCCCCCAAAACCGTCCCGTAAAACGGGGATCCCGATCCGATACGAGGTAATCAGGTAGACCATGCTGTCGAAAGACACGGTCTAGGAACACTTTCGCTGTTCCTTGTCCATCAATGGACTCCGGCACCGCCTCCAGGTGCGTTATCTTGCTCAAAAGGTCTACAAAGACAAATATGCCGGTGTTCCCGGCCTTATCCTTCGGAAAACCGAAGATAAAATCCATTCTAATGGATTTCCTACACTCCGTAGGAACGGATAATCTCTCCAAAGGCGCAGCTGAACTTGCAGAGGGTTTGACCCTCTGACACGTCTCAAAGGTGCGTATATACGCACCGACCCACTTATACATGTTGGGCCACCAATACATAGCGCTTAAAGCGCTGTAGGTCTTATACCGACCTAAATGACCCCCGGTAGGGGCGTCATGTGCCTCAAAGAGGACTCTATACTTCAGTTCGTCATCATGAGGAACTACCACCCGCGGAGTGTCCTCCGCGCTATAAAATAGCAGACCGTCACAGTACCTATAACGGTGTAAACGAGCTTTAGTTCGACTTGACAGGGTTCGCTCAGACGAGCCATGACCCTTTTCACCTAACGCGCTGATATGCGCCGTACATTGTGGGTATTTCTCATACGCCTGTCGTATGAGATCCACCACAGATGTGGTGATGAATGTCGCGTGAGCGAGCTCGTAATCGGGACGACGCGATAACGCGTCTGCAATCACATTCTGCTTGCCAGGTTTATACTTAACCTCAAAGTTGTACTCCGCAAAGAAGGAGAGCCAACGGGCCATCCGTTGCGAGAGATGAGGCGACTTTGTCACTGTCCGTAAGGATGCGTGGTCAGTATACACCACGAACGGCTTTGAGCCGAGTAGGTGAACCCTAAATTTGACAAGAGCATACTTCATTGCAAGTAGCTCCTTGTCATGAACGGGATAATTCCGCTCCGCAGCTTTAAGCTGCTTCGCCTCAAACTCAATTACGCGTTCCCTTCCTGCATCGTCTGCTTGTAACAAAGCACATCCGATTGCGAAATCGTGGGCGTCGCAGACGACACTAAATGGTTTCCCAGAATCTGGGAGAGCAAGAACGGGAGATTTTAACAAGCTCCCCTTTAGCGCTTCAAAAGCGTTTTGGCGTTTGGTTTCCCAACACCAATCAACATTCTTCTTAAGAAGGTCGGTTAATGGCTTCGCCATTTCAGCGTATTTCTCGCTGTACTTGTGGAGATAGTTGGCTAATCCAAGCCATTTCTGTAAATCTCTAAGATTTACAGGCGAAGTCCACTCCAGAATCGCTTTCACCTTCGCGGGATCCGCCCGCACTCCATCCTTACCGATGAAGCATCCGAGGAAATGAATTTCCTCAGCACCAAATATACATTTGGATGCGTTCGCATATAACTTATGCTCTCGCATACATTCGAGCACAGCTCGGAGGTGTATAAGGTGCGTCTCAACATCAGACGAGTCGCCTTCCGCACGACTCTGAACGAATATAACGTCAAAGTACGTCTGAGCGTACTTTCTATGACGGCGGAACAGTTGGGTCACCAAGCGATTAAAAGTCGCTGCTGCGTTTGAAAGCACCTGTAGCATAACAAGTCACTCCCACAGCATGCCACTAGGCGTGTTGACCGCTGTAAGCGGAATATCGGATGCTCGCATGAGCACCTGATAATACCCGTCCACCAGATCTAAGGCACTGTATACAGTACAGCCCGCCATATTGTTATGGAGGACATCCTTCCGAGGAATCGGAGTCTGCATGGGTACAGTAGCTGCATTCAGCTTGTTGTAAGCATGCACAATGCGCCACTTTCCGTTCGGTTTACGAACACAAAAAGTGGGAGATGAATGGGGAGACTTGCTCTCCCGTGCCATCCCTGCCTCTTCTTTCCCCTTGAAAAATCCGTCGATGACGTCGCATTGTTCTTTGGGAAGAGGCCACTGCCTAGTGAGGCAGTATTTGGTTCCAGGAACCAAATCAATTTCATGTCGGACTCCCCGATCCGGTGGTAACCCCATCGGCGGGTTGTCACTAATGACATCTCCGAATTCCTTAAGTAAGGAATGGTAAGGGTCCTCAGGATCCGCAAGGATCTTGTGACCGCTTCGGGCATTCAATGCCTGTTTGGTTTTCACAAAAACGGACTCGTCCATCGTGGATGAGGAGTTCAAATCCTCTTCAGGATGAAACACGACGATCTCGTCGAGTTCACCTGCTTTTACAGCAGTCTCAAACTCGTTGAAGGACATATCCTCCACGACAACAGTTCGCCTACCCCAGGCAACCGTTCAAGGCTTACGCCTTCCGTGCCAACACCTGTCACGCTATTCAGCATCTGATAAGACTGCTGACTACTGTCCTCGGGACTCATCCCGGTACCCAGATGGGGGGAGTCAATTGCCACATCGATTGGAAGCGCATCGCGCCTATCCACAGAGGTCGTTACCTCTACCACAGGTGACTCGCCGGTCTCACCTAATACGGCGTAGTCGGAATCAATTCCGACGTGCGAAAGAGACGAACAACGAGTCTCTTCGCTTGGAAGCGCCTAGAGCTTAACAACAGGGGTCTATACCCCTACCACTGGAGTCGAAACTTGTTCGCCGAACACGGCGTGGTAGGAATCAGTTCCGACCTGCAAAAGAGACTAACTTCAGGTCTCTTCTCTAAGCGCCTCGCGCTTACTCTCAGAGGAATCCACCTCTACCACTGGCAACTCACCAGTCTCGCCTATATCGGCGTGGGGATTAACCGCCGAATCCCCCTCGTCAAGGAATACTTCCTTGACCTCATTGAGACTGATCATCTCAGACATCCCAATCGATGGCATCTCTCGCCAGAATCGCTTTTGCAATCGAGCAAAGTTGGGTTCATGACTCGCCAATGCTTCACCCGATCGCGGGTGCATTGAGCCAATGGACTTAGACTTCCAGCCTATTGATATTTCCGGGCGATCGGCCCTTGATTATCGGTCTGCCCTTTCCGGTCTCGCAATCTGTGCAACAGCCCACATATTTCTGCACGCTCCGAAAAAGTCCTCTCCAGTGAAAGTGGGCCCTGATGTTATGGTATGTCCTCCTATGCCCTGGTGTCCCCCTTCTAGACTCACATGGTAGTGATGAAGGACATCCGGCTGTAGCAATTCAGGGATCACTAGTTTCGCCAGTCGATCTCGATCGGCACTGTCTTGGTCAACGTCACGTCAGTAATACAGCAATACATTGTTGTCCACATAGGAACTGTCCGCGATCTTGGTACACTCTTTCGCTTAATCATTTGTTATCTTGGACAGTTCACCGCGCAGATAGGCCTTCAAGTTGACGATCCACTCTTCTTCGTCCTTCGCCTTGAGGATCCGTTCCGCCCTTAGCTGTTGTACAACGTACTCACTCAGCCTTTCCTTTGGAAACGATCGGCAAGACTTCCGAGTTCGCGATCTAGTTGCCGCCATCACATGCACCGGATCAGGGATGTCCTTGGGCTTGATCAACTCCGGGAGCCTGTTTATGTCCATAAGTTCATTTAGTACGGCCTCCTCGGTGATCGTCGCCCAGATCTGGCCCCGCATAGCTTGGGTCGCGAGGTGATCGGCGGTTCTGTTACAATCCCGTTTCACATGCAATATCTCGTGGTTGGGATAGTCTTTCAGTGCCTTCATCACCCGATCATTCAGCAACTTCAGCCGTTGCGCCTTACAGTCGATCTCCCCGGTGATCTGCCTTATCACTAGGTTGGAGTCACCACATATGATGATCCGCCCTTTCTTTTGTGATGACAGCAGATCAAGACATAGAAGGAGCCCCCGATATTCCTCCTCGTTGACTGTTATGTCAGGCGTGAAATAGGCGGCGGCTGCTACTATAGACCATTGTGGTAACTTCCACAGTATGGCACTATAGGAGCCGACCTTCTTCTTCACGCTAGCCGATCCGTCGAAACTCAAGCCCAGGAGTTCCTCATCCCGATCGACGATCGGTGGCGGCATCGAGATTGACTGTAGATGTTGCTTCCTCGGAGCAATCGCCATCAGAGTTTCATCTACTTCGGGCCGAGGGGTGATACTGGCAGACAATGTGCCCAATATCTCCTCCTCTCCCTTGGTGCACTTGACGACCTCGAGGGACCCCTGTGACAAGATTGCTGACCATCTGCCGAGCCGTCCGTCCATCCCATTGGCTGATAACAGCCAGGCCAATGTCGACTGTCGCGAAAGAACCTTTACAGATCGGCCGACCAGTAGGTTGTAGCACACATCCAAAATCCATAGCAAAGCCAGACCTTCCTTTTCGACGATCCCATAGTTAACTTCGTTCGGCTTTAACGTCCGGCTCGTAAAAGTGACCGGATGGTAAACTCCATCATGTTCTTGCACTAGAGTGGCAGAAATGGCCCACTTACTAGCATACGCCATGACGAGCGGCATTTTTTTCCGAATCGAAGTGCCTGAGAATCGGTGCCGTCGCCATCTTGGCCTTCAGCATACCGAAAGCAACATTTGCACGCTTCATATGATCTTCGGCCTCCACTTCCGGACAAACTACAGAAAGACCAGAGTCGGCGCCCTCCCGTAAAGTTGCCCGATATCCTTCGCGCAACATATGGTAGTCGACTTCCCGGAGCTCGTACAGCACGACCGCGTAAATCGCGAAGTCTTCAATGAAGCGGCTGTAGTAATTTAGGCTCCCTAGGAAGGACTGGATTGCCTTCAGTGATCTGGGAAACGGGAGGTTGCTCAGTGACTCCAGATCCTTGGGATTGGCCTCCAGCCCACTGATCGACACCATATGACCTAAATAAGCGACCTTGGACATACCTCAAAACTCTTCACAGCACTGATCGACAGGTTCCAGCGATCGCATGTCTCCAATAACCGTTCTACCTTCTCGCACAGATCGCTCCATGACGAAGCAGGGATCAGAATGTCATCGATATACGATCGCCTCCCCAGAACGGACGGTATCCTTTCCCGATCGGGTTCACCCTCTGTAAATACATCATGGTTTTTGGTGGGGTCTCAATCGGTACTGATCTTGAAATGTCCATACAGTGCGTTGTCGATCGTCCTCTGGTAGATCTGGGGTGCGTTCTTCAAACCGAACTGCATACGGTTCCACTCGAACAGACTGAACGGCGTAACAAATGCGGAGATCTCGCGAGCCCGATCGGTCATCGAAACCACCCAAAATCCACTTGCCATGTCCAGTGAGCAATACCATAGGGTCTTGTCGAGATCTTCTAGCAGATCACTGATCAGCGGCATCGGGTACACCGTAAGCTTGGTCAACCGATTTACCAACCTATAATCGATACACAACCTGATGTCGAAGCCGTTCTTCTTGATCACAATCACGATCGGTGAGGCCCACGGCGATTTCGACGACTTAATGATCTTGGTAGCCAACAGACCTCTAATAAGATCGGACAGTTTTTCGCGGTATTGTGGCGCCACAAATCGGCATCGTTGGGCGATCGGCTTGGCATCACCCACGTCGATGTCACAGATTGCTCCGCGAGCAGCAGGGGGTAAGGCGTTGCCTTTCCCGATCAGCAGATGTTTCTTCTTCCATATGATCTTCTTTAGCTGATCGATCTGGTCTGGACTGTTGACATCCCGATCACCCACTTGCTGATCGTCCAAGGTGACTTCGGGCGGATCAGCAGACACTTCACGAAGGACTTCCATCTGGCTCTCCAGCTCCTGAATATATCGATCCCCGCCCTCATGGATACAAACTTGGTCGTCATCCGGAGCAATATCACCCACACCGTCCTGATCGGTTGAACACTACGGTTCCCGGTCGGCGGGATGCCTTTCAACGACATCGATCTGCTTAGGCGCGCCATCGTGGTCCTCCCCAGCGATGCCATGTTTCCCTTTTTCTATTCCCGGCTACGCTGTCGCCTGTTCTTGTGACTCTACCACGTTGACGAACCTTGGCTCATCTTCTTGATGGTCCATCGTGTCCGGCGACTGCGGTGCCTTTCTTCGAGCTAACATCTTCTTTGGTGTTACATAGCTGGGTCGTTCCACCATAGGTGATGTATCTTCTTCCACCGATCCATCATCGCTGATCAGATCGGTGGTCGCATGGTATGCCAAGTTCTGCCACTCAACATACCGTCTCAATCCGATCGAGACGAACCCCATCTTTCTTGGCACCTTCCCTTCTGCCATCCTCATGCCAACAATAGTATTGTTGTCGAGCGTAAGCGGCTTGTCACAGATATTAGTGACTCGGAAAAAATCATATCGGCCGGCGCTCTTCACAAAGGTCGACACCCACCGATCGCCCCTGGTCACCCATAACTTCCTTGATCGAAAACCTTTGTCGACCGGGGTATCAGCGGATTGGCCGACTGGAATGGTGACATCTTGGTCCCACCTGACCAGATAGGTGTGCGATCCGTATAGGTGCCGCCGACCAGCTAACTGGATCTGGACCTCATCCGAGAGTGTAAGCACTCCATGAGACAGATCTAGGCGTATAACTTCCGGCACCATGAGATCCATGCCTAACAGGGCATCCTGACCGGCCAGCTTGCCAACCCAAGCGCTGAAGAAGTAGACCAACGAACCCGATAGGGTGATCTTCACGCGCGTCCATCCTTCAGTCATGTAAGAGTTTTCACCAATTCCAACGCATTATTGTCTCTGGGTATCGTCTATACGACATCCGACCTTACGAGAAAAGGCGGAGTCGATAATTGAATCTTCGGCCCCAGAGTCGAACAACATCGTTGCCTTCCGGTTGTTAATCTTACCACAGTCTTTCGCCTGCTTGAACCATTTGTCGGGCGCATGATACTTCCAGTATCCGCGAGACTCCCCCGGCAGCAGATCCAACTGCATGACCACCTTCGATCGGGAATATTCATCGGTCGTGAGATTGTAGACCGGATGATCCCGATCGACGCAATTGAGAACAGAACATGTATTGTCGGTTTTATTCTCCTTGCCGACATATGCATAGATGCCAAACGTAGATCGCTTGGCTCGATCCAGATTCCAACTGGCGAGCGTTCTAGTTTAACATCTTTTCCACGTTTGGTGGGAGCATCCCCGCTTGCTTGACCGGCACATACCACTTGCGCATCAGATTGAAAAACTCTTCGATCTTGCACTGGCTGGCCTCGTGGATCTCTCCACATGCCCTTGCACACGAAAAGGCAGTGATCGGTGGGGTGGCCGCGTCTTTAGCACTTCTTGCATATTAACTTCTTCCAGCTGTCCCCACCGTCATGCTTGCTCGACCCGCAGTGAGAACACTTCTTGCGAGGTCGGTCCGGGTCGGACTTGTTCCCACTCCTGCCCTTCCGATCTGACTGGTTAGGGGTCGATCTGGTTCTTGGGGCAGGTTCCGTGACGAAAACATGGCGATACGGGTCTTCGTCTGACTCCCGACTGGACAGGCCGCTACTTTATTCTTCCGATCCAGTGCTGTCTTCAGTCACGATCGCCTTAACAGCACGGGCCGATCTGGTCAGGGGCATCTTCACCGGATCGGTCTGGGTCTTAGATCTGTAGCGACCCGATCCAACGGCTACCTTTGCCTTCATGCTGCGTGGGTGTTGCAGCGTCCGCAACGTCTGCTGAACCTCCCCCACATCTTTTAGGCGCAGCAGAGTGAGCTGATCTGCCAGCTCTTGGTCATCAAGGGTACTAATATAGTGACCCACGTGCTCCATAGCGGCACCGGTCGGCGGGTTGCCTTCCTTGATCACTATCCCGGAGCAAATTGCAGCCAGGTTCAAACGGTGCAAATACTCGATCGGCGTCTCGTCGCCCCGCTTCTGCATATGGTGATACTTGCGGGCGGTAGAATATCCGTAGTGGCAGTACTGCCCCTCAAATTCTGAGCATAGCAGATCCCAGTCAGATCGGACATCCCGACCCAACTGTTGGATCCAGTTAGCACACGGTCCTTTCAGAAGATCCCTGAAGATCAGACAACGTTCCTTTTTTGGTGTCTGATCCCGTAAGAAAGCAGACTTGACCCGACCAGACCACGACCTGGCTTGCTCCTCGTCGGCGTCCTTGCCAGTAAAGTCCTTGAGATCCGTGGTCGCAGCCATTCGAATGCTTGGGATCGCAGTAGATCCGAGATCAAAAGCGGTCGTGGAGGCTAGGTTAGGCTTGGGCGTTCTGTCCGCCCCTTCACCGTCTGACCCATAGTGGTCATCCGGATCGCCGATCGACTCCTTGTCGTAATCGCTATTATTGCTTGATCGGCACGGTCGGGCTGGCTGCGGCTTGCGTCTTCCTCTGCCAACTGGTTTGCCACCTCGGATAGACTTGTCCGTTGATGCCACTAACTCCATATCGACATCCCGGCAAGTATTGACATTTTTCCGGGCAGATCGGTCCTGGGCATGCGGGCGCGGAGGCGATCGGCATCGGTCTTCCATGAAACGCTCCATCATTGGTTCAAACATGGCTTGGACGTTAGCTTGGGTCATGGGCAACATTTTGGTATCCTCTTTTGGAGGTACTGAAGCCTGTGGGGGCTTCTGGGGCCCCGACCGGCATGCAGCTCCATGCTGCCGCACGTCCTTTTTATGCTCCACCCCATGGTCATCCGCTCAACACCGACCTCCAACTCCGATGAGCTATTAGAGGAAGGTGGAGACTAATACAGCGATTTATCATCGGAACATACATCATCGTGTGCTGCCGTGGCCTCAGCGACCTTTAATGCCACGGTGGGAGTTGGGCGGCGAACCGCCCCCACCAACGGCACCAAATGATCATGGAGGGTAGACATTGACATTTCTAGCTTCCAAGTGTCCAGATCAAACAGTTTATGTACGTTGGCGAGGTTTTGCACTTTTATGCCGACCTCAGCCAACATCGCCAGAAGGCTCTTCACCAATAGCAACGGCCGATCGCTCTGGATCGGCTCGGTGGTGGGTCCGAGAAGGCGATCGGGGATCTGGGGGTCTATAATCCGCATTACCTGGTCTTCACGAATAAATCGCTTTAACTCGTGGATGTAATACATGCTGGTCAGGTCTTCTTCATTGATAACCCCGTCCCCGACCTGCGACTTTTATTCCAAGTCGTCTTCGTCGGATGGCATTCTGAGCCTCTGCTTGGGGACCTTGGGAGAGTGGATTGGATCGTTCCGATCTGCCTCCAAGTGGTTTTCATCTTTCATCTTTTTATCAAAACATTCATTCAAATACATAGAATCAGTACAAAAGTCATGATCCTTTCCGGAACTATAGCAAGACTTGCTATAGTCCCGATCGGCTCCGGTGGGAGCCTTATGGGGATGAAAAAACTTATTAATCCCGATCTGGTCCTCCACCCGGCCAGATCTGACATCGCCATATTTGTCGACAACGAGAAAATAAGGCAATAGACGTTCCTTGTGTCCTCTCCAGAACGATTCCACACTTTTTCATTGTAATCAATTCTTCGCGAGATATAATCGCGGTGATATCCACGAACACCAAGTGATCCGGGCACGCGCACCATTGTGGTGGAGTCAAGTTAAAAATTGAACACAGTAGTGTCGAGAACCTGACCACCATCGTGCCCGGCCGTCCAACTTACGAGGGGGGTACCCCGCGAACCTTCGCCTACGATAAGATCTGATCGTCCGCTGCTGGCAGACGACCGGTCATCAGCACAGGACGCCTGGTCCGATTTGTTCGTCATCTCACCTTGTGTACCCGATGGAAAGGGCTGGTAACACACTCGGTGGATCGGTGCTGGGAATCGACTTGTGGCTAAATGTGGGAGACCGTGCTGGGTGGTGTACCCTGGGCGGAACTCTTCACCCTGGGTACGGGCAGACCAGTTATACTTGGAGTGAGTATACTCCAAAGGGCAGATCGTTCAACCAATCGTAGAGCCCAACCAATATGAGAATAAAAATCCAATAATCCAATAGGGAGATCCAAAATGAGAATATGGTGGAGCGACCGATCAAAGTTTTTGACGCTTGATCAGGCGGTACCACGGCGCCCGGACTGCCGACTAACGAAGGGGGTCCTCCGGTTGTCCTTGACTGCTTGTGTTTCTGTTCACCTTGTGTACCCGACGGCTTAGGCGTGGGTCGCTCTCCACGTGGCGGGGATGTAAACACGGCAATTCCTTGATGAAATATTGGGGAACTTGTAATGAGTTGCTCGAGGTGCTGATCAGGCGTTATCATGTATAATCGAGCTCAGATCAGGTGCGAACAGGCTTGATCAACAGTGATCAGTCTTGGGCAGGCACCGAAAGTCGTTGAACAGCTGTAATCATACTTGATCAGGCTTGATCAGGCACTAAAAGTAGTTGATCAGCTGAGATCAGACTTGATCAGGCTTGATCAGGCACTAAAAGTAGTTGATCTGCTGAGATCAGGCTTGATCAGGCACCAAAGTAGTTGATCAGCTGAGATCAGACTTGATCAGGTGCCAAAAGTCGCTCAGGTACAAGTTGGTGCGATCTGCGAGTTGTTGATCGCGGGTCACGAGTTGCAGAGTGTCGATCAGGTGTTGATCGGCGAAGGGGGTACTTGATCAGGCAGTGGAAGTCTTCACTGCCTGATCACGGAGCCTCTGGAGTCTTCAACAGCTAAAAGGACACCCAAATATCTGTATTCGTAGCCTAGACCTACGAGGGGGGGGGGGTAAATTTTACTTAATCCACCTAGAGTTCCCGTGGGGCGCTTACAGCAGCCGAACTCTAAGGGCCAAACGCGAACCAAACGTGGAGAGGTGAGAGCACTGCTCAATCACACTCCCAAAAACCAAAAACCTTTACAGTGTAACCGCTGACACAGCGGGCGGAGTTGCGGGGTGAGTTCTTGACATTCTACGCCTACCGGTGGGCCAAAAATGCACTAGGTGCTCCTGCCCGGGACGTAGAGATGCGTAGAGGTAGGGGAGGCGCCAAGGTGCCGTTCCTGTAGTGTCCAAAGGGGTTGAACGTAAAAGGAGAACTTTATTATTGCTTAAATCCTAAGAACTACCGATTTCCTAATATCCACCAATCAGAACTACCCGTTCCAGCGTCCTCCGTCGACCAGTCGACCTGATTTATCCGTCGTCCGTCGCTGTTCGTCGGTGTTCGCTGAGTACCTGTACGTAATCGTCCCATCTTCCTATGCCCTGTGTATGTCCCGACTATGTGCACCACGGTTGTACACGCAACTGTATACGCCGTGGTACCCACAATCGTATACGATTACGTACCCGATTTTTGTCTGTAATCGGCCCCCCCTAAATTAGGCCCAATAATTAGGCCCTATAATTAGGCCCTATAATGAGGCCCTATAATAAGGCCATATAATAAGGCCCGTTATCGGGCCCAATTATAACACGCTTTACGACAAGAACGTGATATACTCCACGAACGATATCTCCACGTAACAATCCAAAAGACTTAGTAACACGTTCCAAACGTGTGTAACTGGAACTTGAGAAGCCGACCAAAGTGTACTCCCGTCGAGGGACTTCCGGCAGGCCAAGTGCGTCTGTAACGCGTCCCGGACGGGTATAATGAGCTGGAGGGGATTAATCGACCCTCCTCTCCCAAACACTCTGCGGCGTGCAGAGGTGACTGATGTACAAGGCGAAACGACCTCCGGTTGAGTTAAAGACCCAAAAATTAAGACGAAAAACAAAAAACGCTCTTAGCAGGCGAAAACAAAACCAACACTAAACTCCCTACCCCCTATGGTCCCCAATATGTACAAACATGAAAATATGTAGGTACAAACAATCTCATGTGACTTACCAAATCCGTGTTCTTGACACCTCTTGCACATGATAGACTTAAAATCCTCCTGGATTTCCACCAAGCCGATCGCCGATAATCCGATCGGTGTGCTGCTGACGCAAAACAACCTAAAATTCTTGGGTCCGCTTCGCCACAGCCACCCCTGAGTCTGGTCGCAGCCGCGCAACGGTAGTGGCCTGATCTCATCATATACAGATCTTCACAGAAGCGGACTTCACCAATGGACGGATCTCTGAGTCCACTTTCGCCAGGTACTTGCCTTGTACACCTGATCGTTTTGTAACCTCTCTTAACATTCTTTGCTACAGGTGCCCTGCGTTCCTCATCGCCCCATATCGGTTCGCCGACCAGATCAGCCCGATCTGACAGCCCTTACAGCACTTCAGGGTCCGACATACCGGACAGGCATCAGATCGAGGGCGATCAGCTCCGGAAAACAGTCAAGGAGCTCCAGTCCTAGTTAGACATCAGGGATTTTTTACTCCTGCAACTGCGGAAGGAGGTGGATACGTTGATCCCCATGTCCACGAAGTTGCACGAGGTGACAGCTGAATACGCACGCCTCCGTGCCCAGATCGTCCAACAGGCAACGCGAGGTAAGCCGATCGGTCTGTTTTCATCTTGGGTATGCTCTGACCCTCCTTGTAGCCGGTGCGTATACGCACGGTGCGGCTAGCGCACAGAGGAATACTTTTCGTTAAAGCGGCGTTCGCCGCTACTTAGTCGATACGCGCTTATAAAGGGCTTAGTAGGAGAGAGCTCTCCTACTCGGGGCCAAGATTCCCGGGTTGGTTTACTGTAGCCTTTGCTAGTGCCTTAAGGGCAAGGCTCCCTTACTAAGGGTGTAGCTAAAGGGAGGGCTCCCATTACGCTACCGCACTCACTACACGCGCGACCGGTCGAGGTCGTGCGTCTGTAAGATAGAGTGAAATGTAAACTGAATATATATTTAATATGTAATTAGTCTAAATTAATTTAAACTAATGTAAACTATATGTAATACTAAGTAGAACATACCAAATTCGTACCTAGCTAAAATGTAGTGTACACCACCTGTGTACCGACACGTGGATGGCTGACACGCCACCCCCAAGGGCTCCTGCCCTGATTGGTTAAAATAACCAATGGTTCAAAACCATTCGAACCGGTCAATACTGACCCCAACCGTAGTGTACTCACGTACACCACCAACTAAATGTGACTCGAATGTAACCCTGTTACACTCCTTTGCATGTAGATCGGTTGCCCGCCGACATCTCCAAAACGTTCGACGTTTTATTCGCGGCTGATCGGCAGTAGCATGACCACTGCGATCAGCTCCGATCGATCTTGGACGGGCTGATCAGCGCACGGCACGATCTGTCTCGCTTGGAGGCCTACCGATCGCACCTTCTATAACAGCTCGCGGTAGTCAACCGGCAGAGGTTGGAGGACCAGTCCGATCGGACTTTACTCCGCACCCAACATGGTGACCTGGAGAGGCAGATCGGCGAGTTGCAGGTCGTGGTCCGAGAGAAGATCGTGAAGGTCGAGTCCTTCCAGAGCCGATCGGATGCCTGGACCCAGGAGTCAGATCGTCGCTGGGCGGCCGTAAATCGGTTCTACCAACAGTTAACCGACTTGTTGCACCAGGGTACGGCTGCATGCTCTAGCTCTGACCGGTCTGCATAGGTCGTTCTGGTTGATCTGCATCAAGATCGCACATGACGCCACTCATTGGCTGAAAGTAAGCACTCCAAATATCCGAAAACTTCCAAGAAGCGTAAGGACGCGTCGAAGGGCTCAAGGGTGCGGGGCATAGCGCGCGACTCCGAACTCGATGAGAAGCGAGCGGTGCCCCAGAAGAAAGCCAAGACGCTGGAGCATCTCCCAAGCCCAAGATCGGATGCAGGTGACAAGTTTATCATCCCCAAATCTTGTGCGCCCTCGCGCCCCCGCGCCGCTCAAACCAAGAGTATAGAAGTCTCCTCCGGAGAGGACTCGGGGGGGGGGGCGGATCGAGCGATTCCGAGTTCTTGATCACTGTGTTATCCAAGTCCCGATCCGACCAACGCCGAGGTTCCGTTCCTGCGAAGACTGCATCGGGGGCTAATAAGGTGATTAGCTCCCAGGGTGATGGTGCTGCACCGACGCGCGAGTCGACCGGATAGGTACCTTCGTTCAAGCCCGGAACATCTGGGCTGCGCAATCACGCCTGATTGAAAGGGTTGTTGACCGGAGATCAAACTCTACCATCGCTGGCTTCGTATGCCACTTCGCCATGGTCCTCGTGGCAGATCGGTAGCTTATACCAATCAGCCCTGACCAAGCGGATATTAGACCGATCTCTATCGCGCTCGGACTCCTGGCTTTTTCCTCCAGCTCCAAAGGATCCTGAAGCTTCTTCATGGCGGGCGGACCTGGTCAAAGCACCACAACTCGCCCGTATGTACGCATATGAGCCATGGAAAATGTTCGTCCGCCCCAAGCTGGCGTCCATGTTTGCGTCGACTGCGTGGATCGACTCGTTCTTAGGTCGAGTGAAGACCTTCAATGATATCTACAGTCAAGCTATCTGGGAGTCTACGAACTATCTAGTGCTTCCTCCTGGTCGAGAGCAATATGATCAAGGCCTCATCTCGTTCCAGAAAAACCGAAAGAGGCGCCGGAGTCGGGCGGGCGAGGCCTGGCAGACCCTATGCCAGTTCGTTCTGGAAGGGATTCTGGCCCGCGAATGCGAAATTGACGTCTTCTTATATCCTGTGGTTCTCCATATGGCCAAGCGTCGGGTTAAGAAAGCTGGGGTATTAGCTGAAGATGGCGTATGGTACCCCGGTCTTCATTATGACGATCCGGTCACAGACTTGAAGGACGCTTTGACCCAGATCGATCGGAAGGAGCCCTGGCGCAATCAGCACCAGAACCAGATCGGACACTATCCGGTGCTGACTATCGGCCGTCTGTGGTGTAACGGGGTTACATTCGAGTTACATTTAGTGTCGTTGTACATGAGTACACTACGGTTGGGGTCAGTATTGACCGGTTTAAAAGGTTTTGAACCATTGGTTATTTTAACCAATCAGGGCAGGGGCCCTTGGGTGGTGGCGCGTCAGCCATCCACGTGTCGGTACACAGGTGTGTACGCTACATTTTAGCTAGGTACGAATTTGGTATGTTCTACTTAGTATTACATATAGTTTACATTAGTTTAAATTAATTTAGACTAATTACATATTACATATATATTCAGTTTACAAAAATACTTACGACTGCCAGGCACGCGACCACGCCCGGTCGCGCGAACGTGAGTATTGTAGCCAAGGTAGGTTTCCCTTACGCTACCTCCCTTTATAAGGGAATCCTTGTTACAAGGGGGTAGCAAAAGCTGTCTGTAAACCACCCCGGGAATCTTGGCCCCGAGTAGGAGAGCTCTCTCCTACTAAGCCCTTTCATAAGGGCGTACCGGCTAAGCAGCGGCGAACTCCGCTTAAAGGAAATTCTTCCTCTGTGCGCTAGCCGCACCGTGCGTGTACGCACCCGGCTACATCTGGTAGAAATTGTAATCCAACACCTGAGTTGGTGATCAACATCCTCTGCAAGGGATGGATCAGGACGAGTGGGGTAATCTAACCCCCGTCCAACAGAAATCCTTTAAAAGGCTGTTACCCATATTGGGTGAGGATGGCATGCGCCATCGAGTGGAGCAGGGCCTTGATGCCGTAAAGGCGAGGGTTAACGCCCTCATCGCCCATGAGGCGAATTTTCGTGGAAGTCGTTCCACGTCTACGGGGGTGTTCCCTCCAATGTCCTTTAAGATAAAGGAACACAACGGCGAGAAAGGTGAAAACCTTTATGTGTGGCTTCGAGAGGTTGAAATCGCATTCGCCACCGCGAACGTGATCGAGGATCACCTGCAAATGGGACTTGCACTGACCCATCTTACGGGCAAAGCCCGTACATGGGCGTTTACGTGGCAGGATTCGGTCACGATCGTGTTCCCGAACTGGGGAGTCCTTAAGCGAAAGATTATGGACAGGTATGCAACGCCTGATCTGGTTCTCCAGAATTAACTAGCGTTTTTGAGGTGCCTTCAGGGCACTAGGGACTTGGAGACATATGTCCAAGGACTGAAGACCCTGTTGACAGGGATGTACGCGAAAGCGTATTCGGACAATGTGTCCATCCCCGTTTTCATGGGAGGCCTGAAAGAAGGGCAGCACGTTCGGAGCTCTTCCGATGCCGACCCCAATCCCTGGGGGGACGTTTAAAATGACGTTTAACGCCGAGAGAAACTTTCGTTCCTCTAAGGTGGGTCCTGAGCCCATGGACCTGAGTCAGGTCGAAGTGGAGTGGAAACCTTCCGCTAAGAGTCACTCTGACTCTTTTTCGCAGAGCTTCGGGGCGGAGCCCTTAGCTTTGTTGCAGCGGCGTGGGACGCTAATGTGCTTCCTATGTGGAAACGTGGATTATCTGCGGAACTGATGTCCACAAAATCCCCAGCGAGATAGTCGCTGGAATGGGCCGAGGGCGGCTAAAAGGCCCTCGCCCAAGCCTTCGGGAAACAGCGGCTCCCAGTAGGTGCGGGGCGCCTTACTGGGGAACCCCTCAGTGCTGGTAAAACCCCAGGGTAGGGGACGACAGAACAAAGCCCCGAGGGAAGCGGTGCTTTCTAGCACCGAGTTGGTGTACCAGACAGGTTTGCTGGTAGTCCTTTCGGACGTGAAAGGCTTTGATAAGCCTTGGAAAGTCTTGATAGACTCTGGAGCGTCTGACAATTATGTCAGGCGGGCTTCTGTAGAGAAGAGTCGGCTGTATTCCGAGGCCCTAGAGGCACGTTCTCGTGACGTCGTCACGGTCCGTCTTGCGACGGGCGTACAGGTTACTGTACCCAAGGTCTCGATTGAACTTAAGCTGAAGTTTGCAGACTTCGCCAGCATAGAACGTTCCCTAGTCCTGGATTTGGACTCGACGTATGACCTCATTATGGGCATGAAGTGGCTGGAAGCCACGAGACATGGATGGACTGGAAGTCTAAGTCCATTGGCTCAACGCACCCGCGGTCGGGTGAAGCATTGGCGAGTCATGAACCCACCTTTGATCGATCTCAAAAGAGATTCTGGCGTGAGATTCCAGAGATTGGGATGTCTGAAATGATCATTCCAATGGCGTTAAGGAAGAGTTCCTTAACGAGAGGGATTCGGCGGTTAATCCCCACGCCGTTAACGGCGAGACAGGTGAGTTGCCAGTGGCAGAGGTGGATTCCTCTGAGGCGACTCCAGTGGTAGGGGTAGAGACCCCTGTGGCTAAGCACGAGGCGCTTCCAAGCGAATAGACCCGAAGTTCGTCTCTTTCGCACGTCGGAAATGATTCCGACTACGCCTTATTAGTTGAGACCGGCTAGTCACCGGTGGTAGAGGTAGAGACCTCTGTGGATAGGCGCGAGGCGCTTCCAATAGATGATACAATTGTCTCCCCCATCTGGGTCTCTGGATGAGTCCCGAGGCTAGTAGTTAGCAGTCTTATCAGATGCTGAATAGCGTGACAGGTGTTTTCACAGAAGGCGTAAGCCTGGAACGGTTGCCTGGGGTGGGCGAACTGTTGTCGTTGGAGGAAATGTCCTTCGACGAGTTTGGAACTGCTTTGAGAGCAGATGAAATCGACGAGGCTGACGTATTGCGTCCAGAAGAGATGTTGAACTCCTCATCCACGATGGACGAGTCAGTTTTGGTGAAAACCAAACTGTGAACCAGCGATTTTAATCGCTTGGTGACCCAACTCTTCCGCCCTCATAGAAAGTACGCACAGACGTACTTCGACGATATATTCGTTCATAGTCGTGCGGAAGGCGACTTGTCTGATATTCAGACGCACCTGATACATCTTCGAGCGGTGCTCGAATGTATGCGAGAGCATCGGTTATATGCAAACGCATACAAATGTATCTTTGGTGCTGAGGAAATTCCTTTCCTCGGATGCTTCATCGGTAGAGATGGAGTGCGGGCGGATCCCGCGAAGGTGAAAGCCATTGTGGAGTGGCCTTCGCCTGTAAATCTTAGCGATTTACGGAAGTGGCTTGGATTAGCCAATTATCTCCACAAGTACAGCGAGAACTACGCTGAGATGGCGAATCCATCAACTGACTTTCTCAAGAAGGACGTGGATTGGTGTTGGGAAACCAAACACCAAACCGCCTTAGAAGCGGTTAAGGGAAGCTTGTTGAAAGCTCCCGTTCTGGCTCTCCCAGATTCTGGGAAAACATTTAGCGTCGTCTGCGACGCCTCCGATTTTGCAATCGGATGTGTGGTGGAGCGGCTGATCAGAGTTTTTGAGGCTTAATCAGGCGTTACCACGGCGCCCGGAGTGCCGACTGACGAAGGGGTCCTCCGGTTGTCAGGTGGGACTGTTCTTGTGTCTTGCTCACCTAGTGTATCCGACGACTTGGGCGTGGGTCGCTCTACAGGTTGCGGGGATGTCACAATGCAATTCCTTGATGGAAGATTAGGGTAATTTGCAGCGAATCGACCGATGTGCTGATCAGGTGGGATCAGGCTTGATCATGATTGATCGGGACCGCTGATCGGTCCAGTAGATTCCTTACGAGTTGGCGCGAATTGCAAACAGTTGATCGCAGGTAGCAGGTTGTAGATCATCGACCTCGATGGCGATCAGCGAAGGGATACTTGATCAGGCAGCGGAAGTGTTCACCGCCTGATCGCGGATCCTCTTAGACTTAATACGCTAATAGAACACCCAACATACTATGTATTCTACGCTTAATTAAGAGGAGGGTCGATAAGCGACGGGCCGATCGACGGCGTCTACCAAAATCCGCCTAGTAGTTCCCGTGGGGAACTTAAAGCAGCCGAACTACCAGGGGCCAAACGTGTACGAATGGGGAAGAGGTGAGAGCGCACTGCTCGATCACGTTCCCAAAACCAAACAACAAAAAACCTTTAAAAAATTACCGCTGGCACAGCGGGCGGAGTCGCGGGCGAGTTCTTGACATTCTACGCCTGCCGGTGGGCCAAAAATGCACTAGGTGCTCCCGCCTGAGACGTAGAGATGCGTAGTAATAGGGGGAGGCGCAAAGGTGCCGTCCCTGGGTGTCCTTGGCAGTTGGACGCAAAAAGATAACTGTATTACTGCTTATATCCTAATATCTACCAAAAAACCTAATATCAGTCAATCAGAACTACCCATTCCTACGCATTTTGTCGACCATCCGACCCGATTTCTCCGCTTACCGTTAGGTTACCGTTGGGTAACTACGCCAGTTGTCGCATCGTCTCAGATGTCCCGTCCATACCCCGTCCACGTTCACCACCGTTGTGCCAACAATTGTACTGACTGATGTACCAACTGTGGTGCCAACTGTGGTGCCAACTGTCGTAGCACCTTTTGTACCGACTATTGTACCGACAAAATTTGTGGTACATTTTACCACAGCCGTACCCATAGTGGTGTCCACAATTATACCCACAATTATGTACCAATTTTTAGGGTACACTTTACCACAAAGTGGTGCCCACAGTCATGCAACCAGTTACACACAAGCAACATTACTTGTCCATCCACAAACCAATATAGTCATGCACCAATTTTTTGGCGACACTTTACCACAGATGTGCTTTGTTACAAGCAGACGATGCGGGACGAGAACGCATGATTGCGTTTGAGTCGAGGCAGCTTAAAGCTTTGGAACGGAATTATCCCGTTCATGACAAGGAGATACTTTCAATGAAGTATGCTCTTGTCAAATTTAGGGTTCACCTACTCGGCTCAAAGCCGTTCGTGGTTTATACTGACAACGCGTCCTTACGGACAGCGACAAAGTCGCCTCATCTCTCGCAACGGATGACCCGTTGGCTCTCCTTCTTTGCGGAGTACAACTTTGAGGTTAAGTATAAACCTGGCAAGCAGAACGTGCTTGCAGACGCGTTATCGCGTCGTCCCGATTACGAGCTCGCTCACGCGACATTATTCACCTCGTCTGTGGTGGATCTCATACGCCAGGCGTATGAGAAAGACCCACAGTGTACGGCGCTTATCAGCGCGTTGGGTGAGAATGGACTTGGCTCGTCTGAGCCAACCCTTTCAAGTCGAGCTAAAGCTCGTTTACACCGTTACAGGTACTGTGACGGTTTGCTATATTATAGCACGAGCGCGGAGGACACTCCGCGGGTGGTTGTTCCTCATGATGAGGAACTGAAATATAAAGTCCTCTTTGAGGCACATGACGTCCCTACCGGGGGTCATTTAGGTCTGGGTAAGACCTACGGCGCTTTAAGCGCTTTGTATTGGTGACCCAAATGTACAAGTGGGTCGGTGCGTATATTCTCACTTGTGAGTCGTGCTAGAGAGTCAAACCCTCTACAGATTCAGCTGCTATACGAAACAGTTGGAAATTGCCAACTGTTCGTGTGGACCAAGTCAACCTATAGCATACAATTGGGGATTGTCAATTGTTCGTGTGGGCCAAGTCCGTCTATAAATATGAAGGTGAGCCTTTGGCGGAGTAGCCGTTCCAACGGCGTGTTAAAAATCCATTTGGATTTTATCTTCGGTTTTACCGAAGGCCGGTTCCACCGGCGTTTCGGTCTTTGTAGACTGATCAAGAAGATCAGCTGGAAGCGGTGCCAGAGTCCATTGATGGACAAGACGGAACGCGTTATTGCGTTGTTGAGGATATTCTGCGTAGCTTATGTCCGGATGCTCCAAGAGTTGGAGTGAGATGCTTCCTATGACCGAATTTGCCATAAACAATTCGGTGCATGCATCTACGGGGTTTACCCCGTTTAATGTGAACGGTTTAGTAAAAAAAAATCCGCGGGTTACGTTGACGCCACGTGTGTGTGGACCAGGGTTTGAGGGGGAGTAGTCCCCGATGTCAGCCCTGTATGCTCCTGTCCGTTTAATTGGCCTATGCGGCAGGACGGCCGGCAGGATGCCCGACCGGGTGTAGCTCGGGTCTGCGCTTGTAGCCGCCAAGTCTCGCGCAATGGGCGACTTCCACGGCCCCACCGACCTAGAAGAATATATTGTTTGTTTGTTGGGCCTACCCGGCAGGGCGGCCGGCAGGCTGCCAGCAGCAGGACGGGGCGGAGCGTCTGATGGCGCGACTCCATCATCGGGGGCAAACCCAGTATTTGGTGAAGTGGAAGAGTTATCCACATTCACAGAGTTCGTGGGAGTTCGAGACTCCCCTGCGGCAGGATTTCCGTGACGTCGTTGACGCTTTCGAGCGGGAGAATCCCGCTGTGAGTCAACAACCAAAGGGGCGGGGTAAGCCCCTTCACTCCCAGTAGTTGGGAGCCCTCCGGAGGAAGATGCGGAACCCGCACTGTGCTCCAGCACCGTAGTGAGGGCACGGGCGCTAGCATAGCGCATGAGATATGGGGAACGGAACTGCCCCATGGCTTTGGCTCTGGCAAACGCCAAGCACAATGCCCTCTCTATCCGAACGTCACGTTCGGAATAGCTGTTGTACAGCTTTGAAAAACTCTAGGAGACGTTTCTCCCCTCCGCCCAAGCGCGGAACTTCTGCTCTGCCTCTTTGGCATATTATCCTTGCAGGAGAATGAAGGGAACCTCGCGGAGGTTCCCAACAAGGCACCCTGTTCCTGTTTCTCGAGGCGCTCTCGATATGAGGTAGCAGTGAACTGCTTCTGCGTGAGCAGTTTTTCCCGGAGTTGATTCAGGCGTGTGATGTGTTGCGGCTATACAGTCGCGAGGCCAGGGGTATAAAAGACTAAGCTCTTCTGTACCCCATTCCTGGTCCACTTTGGGAGGTAATGAGGACCTCCAAAACGATATTCCGCCCGTGGAGGGCGCATGGGAGGCGTGCAAGGAAGCTTCTAATGCCTGTGCGGCATTTTGAGCCTCTTGAGCTGCGTCCAGATCAGTAAAGGTGATCACCTTCGGTGATTCGGATATGTCATCCGAGGTTGGTAATAGTTGCGCACGAGTTAGTGCGTTTTCCCCACGCGTGGGGAATGGGTTGGACGACTGACAGCGCCGTTCGGCGCTGTCAGCGTGACCAGCTGTTGGGTAGATCTCCCCAAGGGCATCCACTTCAGAGTTATTGAAATAGTTTTCTTCCATAACACCACTAAAGGTGTTCATGGATAGCCAAAGGTACTGGCGTTGGACTTCTCCAACAAAAATTGATTTATTGCGTAAGCAATAGTCTTGATGGGGGAGGATGTAACGGGGTTACATTCGAGTTACATTTAGTGTCGGTGTACATGAGTACACTACGGTTGAGGTCAGTATTGAACGGTTTTGAACCATTGGTTATTTTAACCAATCAGGGCAGGGGCCCTTGGGTGGTGGCGCGTCAGCCATCCACGTGTCGGTACACAGGTGTTTACACTACATTTTAGCTAGGTACGAATTTGGTATGTTCTACTTAGTATTACATATAGTTTACATTAGTTTAAATTAATTTAGACTAATTACATATTACATATATATTAAGTTTCCAAAAGTACTTACGACTGCCAGGCGCGCGACCACGCCCTGTCGCGCGCGCGCGAGTATTGTAGCCTAAGGGAGTTCTCTCTTACGCTACCTCCCTTTAAAAGGGAATCCTTGTTACAAGGGGTTAGCGAAAGCTGTCTGTAAACCACCCCGGGAATCTTGGCCCCGAGTAGGAGAGCTCTCTCCTACTAAGCCCTTTTATAAGGGCGTATCGGCTAAGTAGCGGCGAACGCCGCTTAAAGGAAAGTCTTCCTCTGTGCGCTAGCCGCACCGTGCATGTACGCACCCGGATACATGTGGGGTGATTGCAATTCTTGATGCAGCTGTTAGCTGATCAGATAATCCATAATAAATGTCATCATTCTTTTCAAATTCCTGATCATCCAATCACTTGACCAAATTTCATCCCTTTCTCCAAACTTGCACCAGCACGTTATCATACACAGTTTCCATTCACATCGCGAAAATCATCACCACGTTCGTCATTCCACTACTCCAGTTCATCACAGTTCATCACAATAATTCACAATAATTCAGAACTTAAACATATTCACACCGATCGATATACTGATCGGTGCTACTATGTGTCTTGATCTTCGTCTTCATGAGTCTGCATCACTGCGAAGCGATTACGACTGACTCGTTCTCGCTCGAACTCTCGTAGCAGTGCTCACAATTTTGATCGAGTTCGTCGATCCAAGTTGCTTCGTCATGATCCTTCCAGCGGACCAGGTATTCTCGGTGGGTGCGACCGAAAAGGGTCTTCTTGACCGATCGGACGTCTAGAACCTTTTCCACCTCGAATTTGACCTCTTCCAATGGCCTTTCCCAACTATCCTCCGGCAGCAGAGCCTCATCAAAATCGAACCTCTCCGCTTCGTCCACCAGACAGGGCATTTTAGGCCGATCGGGGAACTCTCTGACCAGCTTCAGTTTGGACACGTGCACGATCGGAAAAACTTTATAATCCATGCCGATCGTGATCAGACGGGCAGCATGCTCACCGACCAGCTCTGCTACACGGAAAGGACCGTGCCACATATGAGCCAAATTCTTCGCATAGCCTTCCTTGACCCGATCGAGGTATAACCATACCCTCGCCCCTGGTTCAATACCATGAGGGCGGACCTGATCGTTATTCCGATCTTCTCGATCTTGCGTGGCCTGACGCAACTTTCCATTGACGACTTCTTTCGCATGCTGGTAATGCTTCTGGACCTGCATGCGCCAACGACGGGCATCGCGATCGCGGGTCCGAGTGCAGCCGATTGGTATCGCCGCTTCAAGTGTCGATCGAGGGTCCCATCCATACGCCAG
>CM047588.1:1217894-1233973 GCA_026184515.1 Peronosclerospora sorghi | reverse complement strand
ACCATTTATAAGGCGCGTGATACTTCCAGTATCCGCGGGATTCTCCAGGCAGCAAGTCCAACTGCATAACCACCTTGGTCCGGGAGTACTCATCGGTCTTCAGACTGTAGACCGGATGGTCTCGGTCGACGCAATTTGGAATAGAACGTGTATTGTCGGTCTTATCCTCCTTGCCGACATATGCATAGATGTGAACCGTAGAACGCTCGGCTCGATCCAGATTCCAACCTGGCGAGAGTACTAGTTTAACATATTTTCCACGTCCGGCGGCAGCATCCCCGCGTGCTTGTCCGGCACGTACCACTTGCGTATCATGTTAAAAAATTCTTCAATCTTGCAGTGGCGGCCTCGTGGATCTCTCCACATGACTTGCATACGAAGAGGCAGGGGTCCGTCGGGTGGCCGCGTCTCTCGCACTTCTTGCACACCATCTTCTTCCAGCAGTTTGGACCATCATGTTTGCTCGACCCACAGTGGGAGCAATTCTGACGAGGTCGGTCCGGATCGGACTTGCTTCCGTTCCTTCCCTTCCGGTCTACCTGGTCGGACTTCGACCTGGTCTTCGGGGCAGGTCCCGCAACATAGACGTAACGATACTGGTCTTCATCCGATGACTCCTGGCTGGATTGACTTCCACTTTCCCCTTCTGACCCCGTGCTGTCATCAGCTACAATTGCCTTGACCGCTCGGGTCGGTCTGGTCCAGGGTCTCTTGACCGGATCGGTCTGGGTCTGGGTCTTGGATCGGTAGAGACTTGGTCCACCAGCACTCTTCGCCCTCATGCTACGCGACTGCTGTAGCGTCCGTAGAGTCTGTTCAACTTCACCCGCGTCCCTAAGACGCAGCAGAGTAAGCTGGTCCGCCAGTTCTTGATCGTCCAGGGTACTAATATAGTGACCCACATGTTCCAGAGCAGCACCGTTCGGCGGGTTATTCTCTTTAATTGTTATGCCGGCACGAAGTGCAGACACGTTCAGCCGATGCAAATACTCGATCGGTAACTCGTCGCTCCGCTTCTGCGTATGGTGATACTTACGAGCACTCGAAAATCCGTAGTTACAACATTGCCCTTCAAACTCCGCATATAACAGGTCCCAGTCAGACCGGACGCCCCGACCCAACTGTTGAGTCCAGTTCGCAGCCGGTCCTTTTAACAAATCCCGGAAGATTAAAAAACGTTCGTTTTTTGGGGTCTGGTCTCGCAGGAACGCCGACTTGACCTGACCAAACCAAGACCGGGCCTGGTCTTCATCAGTATCCTTGCCAGTGAAGTCCTTGAGGTCGGTCGTCGCGGCCATACGGATGCGCGAAATCGCAGCAGATCCAAAGTCGTAGGCAGTAGGGGAGGCTAAGTTAGCCTTGCGCACCTTGCCTGCGCCTGTACCGTCTGACCCACAGTGGTCGTCAAGACCGCCGACCGACTCCATGTCACAGTCACTTGTCTTGCTTGGTCTACGCGGTCTGGCCGGTTGCGGCTTGCGCTTCCCTTTGCCGACTTGCTTATCACTTCGAGTGAGCTTGTCCACAGATGTTACCGACTCCATATCCACATCTTTGCAAACATTGACACCTTGACAGGTAGACCGGTCTTGGACATGTGGGCGCATAGGTGGTCTAACCCGTTCTTCCATGAAACGTTGCATCATCGTCTCAAAGATGGCTTGGACGTTGGCTGGCGTCATGGGCAACGTGTTGATACCCTCCTTTTGCGGAACAGAGGCCTGTGGTGCTTGCTGGAGCTCCGACTGGCATACAGCCCCTTGCTGCCGCATGTCCTTTTTTGTTCAGAAAGGGCATGGTCCACCCCCATGGTCATCCGCTCGACACCAGTCTCCAACTCTGATGAGCTGTTCGAGACCGGTGTAGATTGATAAACCGATTCGTCATCAGAACCAATGTCAACAAGCGCTGTGGAGAATTCAGCGACCTTCACTGCTTCGGTGGGAGTTGGGCGGCGAAACGCCCCCACTAGTGGGACCAAATGGTCGTGGAAGGTCGACATCGACGATTTCAGCCTCCAAGTCTCAAATTCAAATAGTTTTTGGACATCGGCGGGGTTCTGCATTTTAATGTCAACCTCCGCCAACATCGCCACCAAGTTCTTCACCAATAGTAATGGTCTATCACTCTGGATCGGCTCGGTAGTGGGACCGAGAAGATGGTCGGGGATCTGGAGGTTCAACACCCAAAAGACCACGTCAAAGCGAACAAATCGTTTCAGCTCAAAAATGTAATACATCTTGTTTAGGTCTTCTTCAGTTATTTCTCCATCTCCGACCTGTGGCTTTTCTTCGAGGTCGTCTTCGTCGGCCGGCATTCCCAACCCTTTCTTGGGAATCTTGGGTACCTTGGGTACCTTGGGGAGGTTGGTCTGATCGTTATGATCAGCCTCCAAGTATTTTTCGTCTTTTAATTTTCCATCAATTTTTTTTTGCACATACATAGGATCAGAAAAAATGTCCTGATCCTTTCCGGGTTTATAGCAGGACTTGCTATAGTCCCGATCGACTCCGGTGGGAGCCTTTTGGGGAGGAAAAAAATTATTAATCCCGATCTGGTCCTCCACCAGCCCAGACCGGACATCGCCATCTTTATCGAGAACGAAAACGTAAGGTGATAGCCTTTCCTTACGCCCTCTCCAGAACTATTCCAAATTCAAATCTTCAAATTCAATCTTTGATGACACCTCGCGGTGATATCCACGATCACCAACTGATCCGGGCACGCGCACAATTGTGGTGGAGTAAAGCTCGAAATCGAATACATTTGTATCGACAACCTGACCACCACCATCGTACCCAGCCTTCCAACTTACGGGGAGGGGGTACCCCGCGGACCTCCATTCGAAATCTGGTCCGATCGTCCGCTGCTGGCAGACGACCGGTCATCATCCAAAGACACTTGGTCCGATTCACTTAAGTTCATCCTACCTTGTGTACCCGATGGAATGGGCTAGTTATACACTCGGTGGATCGGGATCGCAGATCGATCTGATTCGGTCTTGAATATGAGACCGTGCTGGCTAGGTGTACCTAGGGCGGAACTCTTCACCCCAGGTACGTACAGACCAGAAACACTTCCAAAAGATAAATTCCAATAGGTCGATCGTCCAAACGATCTAGACCTGACCAATACGAAATAATAGAGGGTAGACCAATCAACCGGTCTAGCCCCTGACCAATATGAGAGAAGACCAAAACCGATATAAACTCCAACCAATGTTACAATAAGCCAATATGTCCACGTAAAGACCCGATATGCCCGCGAAACTCCACAAATGATATCTCCACGTAAAGACCAATCCAGTGAATAGCACGTTCCAAACGTACTCGAGTCAAAGTGTCGAGATCGCCAAATCGTACTCCCGTCGAGGGACTTCCGGTGGCCAAAGTGCGCGTGCAGCGCGTGCAGACCGGGTATAATAGGCAAGAGGGGATAATTCAACCCTCTGCCCCCAAACGCTCCGCGGCGGGCGGAGGCGACTAGTGTACGTGAAAATAATAACGGCGACCCCTTGCTGCGGTGTAGACCAAGACCAGAATAGGTTTTTGCCACTTATTCCTAGACCAAAAGACTTTTACTTGGAAAATACTCAACCAAAAGACTCTTACTTGGAATATCCGCAACTAACCAATAATACTACCTCCCTATGGTCCCTAATGTACTCACACAAAATTATGTAAAATACCCAATGTCAGGTGACTCACCCAAGACCTGCGTTCTTGATACTCCTTGAATCTGATAGACTAAGAAGCCCCCCTTGTTTAGACCAATCGGAAACACGACCAACTGCCTTGACCAAAAGTGACCAAATTTGTGGTACACCTCACCACAATGACGAAGCAACTTGGATCGACGAACTCGATCTAAATTATGGAGCACTGCTACGAGAGTTCTAGCGAGAACGAGTCAGTCGGAATCGCTTTGCAATGATGCAGACTCATGTAGATGAAGATCAAGACACATAGTAGCACCGATCAGTATATCGAACGGTGTGAATATGTGTAAGGTCTGAATTATTGTGAATTTTGTGATGAACTGGAGTAGTGGAATGACGAACGAGGTGATAATTCTCGTAATGTGGATGGAAACTGTGTGTGATAACGTGTTGGTACAAGTTTGGAGAAAAGGATGAAATTTGGTCAAGTGAATGGGTGATCAGGAATTTGGAAAGAATGATGACATGTATTATGGATTATCGGGTCAGCTAACTGCCGCATAAAGATTCGCAACCACCCCACCGACGGCCGATAGTCAACGCCGGATGGTCTTCGATCTGGTTCTGGTGCTGATTGCGCCAGGGCTCCTTCCGATCGATCTGGATCAAAGCGTCCTTTAGGTCTGCGATCGGCTCGTCACATTGAAGACCTAGATACCAGACGCCGTCGTCAGCTAATACCCAGCTTTCTCAACCCGACGCTTGGCCTTATGAAGAAACACCGGATACAGGAAGATGTCGACGTCGTACTCGCGGGCCAGCATCCCTTCCAGAATAAACTGGCATAGGGCCAGCCAGGCCTTGCCCGCCCGACTCCAGCGCTGTTTCCGGCGCTTCTGATACAGGATCAGGTCTTGGTCACGTAACTTCCGACCCGCGGGAAGGAGGAGATAATGGGTGGACTCCCAGATCGTACGGTTACCAGTGCCACAGATGTGACGATCGGGTCCGTAGTCTGGCAGTGGGCTGTATTAAAAGCCCGAAGTCGACCCAGAAGCGAATCGATCCAAGGGGTCGACCTGGCAGTGGGATGTATTAAAAGCCCGAAGTCGACCCAGAAGCGAATCGGTCCAAGGAGTCGACCTGGCAGTGGGCTATATTAAAAGCCCGAAGTCGACCCAGAAGCGAATCGATCCAAGGAGTCGACGCAAATATGGAGTCCAACTTGGCGCTGAGCAGCACTTCCCATGGTCGATCTGCATACAGACGGGCGATTTGCGGTCCTGTGAACAGATCCACCCGCCACGCAGACGGGTCAGGAGTTTTCAAAGCTGGAGGGAAGAGCCAGAAATCTGGTCGGGACATCGACCGGGCTAGATCTTGCTTGGTCAGGGCTGATCGGTGCAAGATACCGATCTGCCCCGGTGACCATGGCAAAGTGGCATCTGTAGTCAGCGATGGAAGAGGTCTATCTCCGATCAACACCCCTTTCAATCGGGCGTGATGGCGCAGCCCAGATGTGCCGGGCTGGAAGGAAGGCACCGATCCGGTTGACTCACGCGTCCGTGCAACACCATCACCCTGGAAGCTGATCACCTTATCAGCCCCCGATTCAGGATCCACCGGAACAGGACACCGGCGTTGAAAGGATCGGGACTTGGACAAAGCATTGAGCAAGAAAACAGTATCTCCCGATTCGTTCCCCGAGTCCTCTCCGGAGGAGATCTCCATATGCTTGGTGTGTCCAGCACGGGGGCGCAAAGGCGCATGCGATTTGGCGATGGTAGACCTTTCGGATGCGTCCGATCTTGGGCTTGGGAGATGCGCCAGCGTCTTGGCTTTCTTCTGAGGCACCGCTCGCTTCTCCTCGAGTTCGGAGTCGCGCGATATGCCCCGCACCCTTGAGCCCTTCGACGCGTCCTTACGCTTCTTGGAAGTTTTCGGATATTTGGAGTGCTTACTTTCAGCCAATGATTGGCGTCGTGTGCGATCTTGGTGCAGATCCACCAGAACGGCCGATGCAGACCGGTCTACACTAGATCCTGCAGCCGTACCCTGGTGCAACAAGTCGGTTAACCGTTGGTAGCACCGATTTACGGCCGCCCAGCGACGGTCTGACGCCTGGGTCCAGTCGTCCGATCGGATCTGAAAGGACTCGACCTTCCCGATCTGCTTCCTGACCACGACCTGAAACTCGCCGATCTGCCTCTCCAGGTCACCATGTTGGGTGCGGAGTAAAGTACGATCGGAACGATACTCCAACCTCTGCCGGTTGACCACCGCGAGCTGTTCCAGGAGGTGTGACCTGTAGGCCTCCAAACGAGACACATCATGCCGTGCGCCGATCAGCCCGTCCAAGATCGGTTGGAGATGATCGCAGTGGTCATGCGACTGCCGATCAGCAGCGAGTAGGGCGTCAAACTCTTTGGCAATGTCGGTGTGCAACCGACCTACACGCGAGGGAAGGTTAGAGCAGATCCAAGACGGAACGCAGACCGATTAGCTTACCTCGCGTTGTTTGTTGGGCGATCTGGGTCCGGAGATGTGCGTTTTTGGCGATCACCTCCTGCAACTTCGTGGATATAGGAATCAAAGTGTCCACCTCCTTCCGAAGTAACAGGAGCGATGAATCGTTTGTGGCCAACTGCAACTGGAGCTCCCTGAATGTTTTCTGGAGCTGATCGACCTCGATCTGATGCCCATCCGGTGTGTCGGACTCTGGAGTGTTGTGAGGGCTGTCAGATCGGGCCGATCTGGTAGGCGAATCGATATGGGGGGATGAGGAACGCAGGGCACCTGCAGCAACGAGCGTCAAGAGAGGTTACAAGACGATCAGGTTTACAAGGCAAGTACCTGGCAAAGCTGGACTCGAAGATCTGTCCATCGGTGAAGTACGCTTCTGCGAAGATCTAGGATGTGGTGAGATCGAGTCGTTACCGTGCGGCTACGACCAGACTCAGGGGCGGCTGTGGTGAAGCGGACTCAAGAAATTCATTCATTTAATGTCAGCGGCACGCCGATCGGTTTATCGGTGATCGGATTGGTGAAAATCAAGGAGTCTTTTGGGCCAATCGTGTGCGAGAGGTGTCAAGAACACGGATTTTGGTAAGTCACGTGATATTGCGTGTACTTACATATTTTCATGTTTGTACATATTGGGGACCATAGGGAGATAGTTTTGGTTAATCGTTAATTTTTTACCTTTAACACTCAACAAGAAGTCGTTAGGATCTTCGCACTGTACATCAGTCGCCTCTGCACGCCGCAGAGTGTTTGGAAGCAGAGGTTCGAGTAATCCCCTCTAGATTGTTATACCCGGCCGGGACGCGTCACAGACGCACTTGGCCCGTCGGAAGTCCCTCGACGGGAGTACGCATTGGTCGGTTTCACAAGCGCAAGTCACACACTTTTGGAACGTGTAAGCAACTTTTTGGATTGATACGTGGAGATATCGTTCGTGGAGTTTATCACGATCTCATTGGATCTCTATAATGGAGTATTGGACTTTTATTCTCGTATTGGTTGGGATCTACGATCGATTGAGCGATCTGCCTATTGGAGTATATTTACTTGGAGTATAATTGGTATGCCCGTACCCAGGGTGAAGATTTCCGCCCAGGGTACACTACCCAGCACCGTCTCACGTTTTTAGACCTCACATCAATTCCCAGCACCGATCCACCAAGTGTGTAACCAGCCCATCCCATCGGGTCAACAAGGTGAGATGACGAACGAATCGGACCAGGCGTCCTATGCTGATGATCGGTCGTCTGCTAGCTGCGGACGATCAGATCGGATCGTAGGCGAAGGTTCGCGGGGTACCTTCCCCCGTAAGTTGGACGGCCGGGCACGATGGTGGTCAGGTTCTCGACACTACGGTGTTCGATTTTGAACTTGACTCCACCACGTCCCTTCTCACGATGCCCCGTCTGTGTCCCGTCCATGTACCTGCAGTTGTACACACAGTTGTACTTAGTGTTGTACACACAGTCACACACAATTATACACACAGTGGTGCCCATTGTCACACCCAAAATCGTGTACGAATTCTATAACACACTTCACCATAACTACATCACAATGACCAGCCCTAATCCCAATCGCGATGAAGTTACAAAAATTTCACCCATGCTTCTCCAGCCCTTAGCGACGAGATTTTTTTTACCAACACTGCTTATTTATCAACAAGTGTACTAAAGTACTTTGGAATTGATCCTGTGGCCACAGTATTAACACAGGATGTAACAGGACTGATCCTGTTACAGGCTTACACTGTATCTTGCGAGGAAGCGCGCAATACAATTAGGTCAGGATTAGTTGGTAACAACTAATCCTATACTAAAAGTAAATATATGAATATTCACTTAGGCCTAAGAACGCAAAATTAAAAGTGTTTATTTAATGGGTGGTTTAGAGGCTAATAGTATAGTAACTAACTAATTAATATAATAAGATCAAGTCTTTAACTAACTGTACTATTAGTTAACCTGCATGATTCGGTATCTATACCGAATCGACTTTTCCTTCTTAGATTATAATAACTTATAATCTCTTATTTAAATTTCAGACAACGCGTCTGAAATTAAACTGTGATATTCTAACTTGAATATCAATTATGTAATGGCACCCCATTACATCACCCCCCACATAAGATGGTTGGCCAATAATAATTCTTATTTTGGCCAATCATGGGTGGCACTTGTTGGTTGGAATTTCTCATTCACCAACTGATTGACCATCGACTCGATGGTCAAGACACACGGCGGCGGCGCTCTAAAGAGCGCTGCTGAAAACAATGAAGGAGCTTCTTCCTCCGCCTCAGCACTAGGTGCTGAGGTGTTGAGTGATAACGGTGACGCTGCATTAGCAGCGTCAACTACGCAAAGGTCGGAAGACGTACCGTCTTCGACCAAAGATGTTGCTAAGGCGGCATCTGGCAAGGAACAGGGAGATGTTGCTAATGCAACATCTCGCACGATGGCAACTTCCGAATGGCGTGTTGCCAAGAGGGACATGTTCGGGAGTTCTGACTCCGAACAAAGTGATGGGATACAGCTGTCCCCACTAAAGGATCTAGCGAGTCGAAACTAGCTAGGTGCTCATCGCCTAACAGCGATTACGACTCTGGTGTCGCTGTCAGCTATGACAGCGACAATGATTATTACAGGTGGTTGCGGGAACGCAGAGTCCCACCTGGACCAAGTACTTCTTTACGTCGGGGTGATTTAACCCCGGCGCGTGGTGTTGAAGCAGGCGGTGCTCCGCCTGCTAAAAATAGCTCGAACAGAAGCGGCGCCTGCCGCTTCTAAAGCGTATCATCGTACGGAACCACATGTTCCGTACAGAGTGGGGTTTTGGACCCCTGGCTGGGATATTGCCCCCAACAGTGGCGGTCACCGTAAACGGGACTGCTAGTATGCGTTGTTCGATATCAACGTGCTGGATGAGTGCGAAGACATCCAGTCACGTCGATTCGATCGAAGTACAGACGATAGACGTCCGTACTTTATTGACCTCTTTTTCCAGGTTTGATATTATTCGAGCCGGAAAGGGTCAAGGAGGAACAGGGACGATAAAGACGCCCTGACTCAGAGTTGGAATGCTTTTGTTGACAACTACACAAAACCCAGATTATTACGTGAGTAAAGTTCACGTAATGCGCGAGCGCTTTTTAAAGCACTCACGAACAGGCAAAATAGAATACATCCATTTTGCTTGCATCAAACATGGGTTAAAGTGTGGTGTCCCTTCTCACCTCGTTTGCCCGCGGTGTACGCAGGGCGCTCCTCGTCTGTCAGAGGAGGAGTTGCGGGGGTACGGTGGTTTTTACGTACCCGCCGAAATTCAGGGTTTAATTGATACCCTGAATGCATCAACACCTACTGTTGATGCTACTTCGCATTATGAGTTTGAGACTCCTTCTCAAACTCAGTTAAAAGGTCTGGGGCGTCGGCCCTCAGAACCTCAATCGGCTCCCAAGAGTCAAACTCTTGGGGGTAACCCAGACAGCGTACTAAGTACTCGGTACGCTGCCCCTTCTTCGAAGGCACCGAGCGCTTCGAGATCAAGCGCTCGAGAATGTATCGCTTATTCCCCTGATTATCGATCAGGGGTGGCGGAGGTTGAGAATTCCCTCGCTGTTGTTGTTGCGGAGCATGGTTCTTTGCTCCGCAAGCTAGAGGAGGGTTATTTCTCCTTGAGCAGCGATATGTCTCACTGTGTGAAGAAATATCGGTCTCTTCGCGAGGATGTCCTCGACATCCTCGGGGCGCACACTGCCCTCCAGCAGAATAATGATCTTCTGTACATTGAGCTTTCCCGCTATAAGGGAGAGATCGATCGGCGCACGGCTGATCTCGAGCAGTCGAAGGCGGAGGTAACGACTCTCCGCTCTGCTCACCAACGGCTGGAAGCCGATTACAAGTCTCTCTTGGTAGACTTGGAGATGCACGGCATCTTCCGTGGTTCTGCGTCTCGTCGTAAGACGAAGACGAGTGATACGGCTTGAGCCGCCCAACATAGAATGTTGGGTGAAGCCGCATTGCTGTGGGAATGTCTAATGTATAGGCATTTCCCCGAATCTCTTGGACCTTGAGAGGTCCAATGTACTTAAGAAGCAACTTCCGTGTAGGGAAGTTGCTTATTGCATGTGTAGGCAAATTACTAGTACTTAATAATACTAATTCACCTTTAAGAAAGGAGTTTTTGTTCTTCCTTCCTTGTTTATCTGCATTTTACTTCTGCTTGTCAAAAGCAGAGGCAAGTGCATCTTTTACATAGAGTATTACAGCTTGGCGCTGTAATACGAATTAATCTACTGCTTTATCAGCAGTAGGTGCATTTTCCTCGTTGTCTGCACCATTGCTGCAGACAAATATTCATCGTATGCAGCTTCAGTTTCAATTGAAGCTGCTTCCGCTTCTACTGTACTTTCAGTAGAAGGGCCATCGTTTTCTTCACAAGTTGCAGTCGCAACTTGCGCATTGACTCGCTCAAAATTTGATCGGGTCCCTCCCCCACTTAGATTTGGCGTACCGCCAAGTAAAGCTGGGGTTCGTGTATGCCTTAAGGCATTCTCGTAGAACGGTGTATGCTTAGTTGAAGCATGCACCGAATTGTTAATCTCAAATTCAGTGAGTGACAGGTAGTCACTCCACTGTTAAAAGGCATGTGCGTATGACCGCAACATGTCTCCGAGAACGCGGTTAACCCGTTCCGTCTGCCCATCCGTTTCGGGATGGTCCGCAGTTGACATCTTCAACTGGGTTCCCAACAATGATAACGTTTCTTGCCAGAAACGTCCTGTAAATCTCGGATCTCGATCCGAGACAATGTCTTCCCGTATTCCGTGCAAACGGATTACCGTATCAACGATTATCCGCGCTGTTTGAGCGGCGGTTACGTTCGCTGATACTGCAGTAAGATGTACCATCTTACTGAAACGGTCTACAAAGACCACTATTCCAGTATTCCGACTATTGTCGGGTGGAATACCGAATACGAAGTCCATTGAAATGGACTTCCAACACTCTGTCGGAACAGGCAGAGATTGCAGCGGGGCCTGTGAAGACTGCGCACGCTTAACGCGCTGGCAAATCTCGCAAGCGCGTACGTATTTTCGTACCCACTTGTACTGGTTTCGCCAGTAAAAGTCACGTGCGAGAGAAGCGTATGTCTTCTCTCGACCTTGATGCCCCGAAATCGGTGCATCATGATACTCAAAGATAATTTGATGTTTGAGATCATCGTCGTTTGGAACGACGATGCGACTTTCATCTTTTTGGTCTGTGCTGTAAAGCATCAGACCATCGTGCAGTCGATATCGATGCACGCAAGCGCGGAGGAACTCTGGGAGCTCGTCGCGTTTCTCACTTGATTGATTACGTAAGTAATCAATCAACAGACGTGTCTCCTCGTCTGTTTTGTACGCCTCGCGTACTTGTCGTATAATTGACGACGGCAAAGCAGTGCAACGGATCGCGTTTGCACTGGCACCTTCGGTTACGGACGGTTTCATCTCGTAATCGGGCCTTCGTAATAGCGCATCTGCTATCACGTTCAACTTTCCGGGTTTGTATTCAACCTTAAAGTTGTATTCAGCAAAGAATGACAGCCATCGAGCCATTCTTGGAGAAATGTGTGGTGAATTCACGGCCGTGCGTAGCGACGCATGGTCCGTGTAAACCACAAACGGTCAATCTCCCAATAGATAGATCCGAAACTTGGCCAGTGCATACTTCATGGCAACGAGTTCCTTGTCATGAACTGGATAGTTGCGCTCGGGTGGGCGCAACTGACGCGATTGATAGCAGATTACGCGATCACGATCATCGTGATCACGCTGCATCAAAGCACAGACGATAGCGAAATCGCTCGCGTCGCAAACGACGTGGAACGGACGCTCGTTATCGGCTATAGCCAAGACAGGCGCTTCTGTGGTGGAGTCAAGTTCGAAATCGAAAACATTAGCATCGATAACCTGACTACCACCATCGCGCCCAGCCTTCCAACTTTCGGAGGGGGTACTCCCCGGACCACCACTCGAGATCTGGTCCGATCGTCCGCTGCAAGCAGACGACCGGTCGTCATAAAAAACCACTTGGTCCGATTGTCTGGTGTCCATCTCACCTTGTGTACCCGATGGAATGGGCTAGTTACACACTCGGTGGATCGGGATCGCAGATTGGATCGAAGCGGTCTTGAATATAGAAGACCGATCTGGGTAGGTATCTCTGGGGCGGAACTCTTCACCCCAGACAGAAACAGACCAAAAACACTTCCAAGAGATAACTTACAATAGGTCGATCGTCCAAACGATCAAGACCTGACCAATACGAAATAATAGAGGGTAGACCGACCGTTCCGGTCTAGCCCCTGACGAATACGAAATAAGACCAACACCCGTCTAGTTTCCAACCAATATTAAAACAAGCCAATATGTCCGCGTAAAGACCCAATATGCTCGTGAAACTCCACAAACGATATCTCCACGCCAAGACCAATTCAGTGAATAGCACGTTCCAAACGTACTTGAGTTGAGGTGTTGAGATCGCCAATCGTACTCCCGTCGAGGGACTTCCGGTGGGCCAAAGTGCGCGTGTGGCGCGTCCAGACCGGGTATAATGGGCGAGAGGGGATAATTCGACCCTCTTCCCCCAAACACTCCGCGGCGGGCGGAGGCGAATAGTGTACGAAAAGGGAAGAACGGCGACCCCTAGCTGTGGTGTGAACCAAGACCAGAAGAGTTTTCAGCCACTTATCCGAAAGCTAAAAGATTTCCTTACTTAAAAGTATAACCTCTGTCCTAAAAGGTAAAACCACAACTAAAATACTACTACCCTATAGTCCCTAAATGTACCCCCACAAAAATATGTAAAATACCCAAAGTCGGGTGACTCACCAAAACTTGCGTTCTTGACACTTCTTGAATCTGATAGGCTGAAAATCCCCCCTTTTTTAAACCAATCCGAAATTAGACCAAATGCCTTGACGAAACTTGACCAGAAGTGTGCCAAATTTTGGGCACGCTTCTCCACAGCCGCCCCTGAGTCAGACCGTGTCGCACAACGACAACGGTGTGACCTCGTCCATCAAATTCAGTTGAACCTTGGTCATTCAGACTTTTCCCGCATGGAGCAACCATCTTCTTCATCCGTTCCAGGTACTTGCACTGCTGGAATTGACCTTCTTGTATTTCCTTAACGACCGTTCTTGTAGGCACCTCGCATACCACGTCATCGCATGTCACTTTGCTCGTCCGGTCGGTCCGGTATGGCAGCCCCCATCGTTCTACTGCACCTCAGACATCGGCAGGGCATCAGACCGGGACCGACGCGCAGTTGCAAGACGCACTTGAAGAGATCGCACGTCCTCTGGAGCAGATTGCTCAACAGGCGACACAACGTAAGCATGCATGTCCGGTCTTCACCTTGGACCTGTTCTAACCTTCGTTTGTTTTCAGCCCGTATAGCTCCAGCCCGTATACCTCCTGGCATCAGCAAGGCGATCAATGCCCTGCTTGCCGCCGATCGGCAGTCGAACGCGCATGACCTCCAGCTGCGTCAGATTTTGACCGGACTAGTAAACGTGCGCAATAGGTTGACCCGCTTGGAGGCTCATCAGCTTCATCTTCGGGAGAAGCTTGTGCTGGTCCAACAGCAGCAAGCAGAAGACCTGCTTGACTAGACCACGTTGAGAATTCAAAGCGACGACCTCGAGAGGCGTCTCACTGAGCTCCGAATTTCGATTCAAGACCAGACCGAGGAGGTCCAGTCTTGTGAACGCAAGTCGAACGATTGGACGCAGGCAGCGAACGGTCGTCGGGCGGTATTAAAAGAATGTCATCAGCGCTTGGTTGACCTGTTGCGTCCTCGTCGGCATCCAGTTGCTGCCTCCAGCGTAGACCGGTCTGCGTCGGCCGCCTTGGTGGACCTACACCGGGACCAAGACCAAGGCCGTTCATTGGCCGAAATTCCCCAGCCCAAAATTCGTCAAAAGTCTAAGAAGCGCGCGGACGCGCCGAGTCCCTCGAGGGAACGGGGCACATCGCGCGACTCTGAACTCGAAGGGAAGAGTGCGGTGCCTTTTAAGCGAGCCAAGATACAGGCGCCCCTCGTGGGCCCAAGCTTGGACGAGGATGACGACAGGAACATCTCCAAAAATCAAGCGCCCTCGACCGCCGGTGCTGACCATGACAAGTATTCAGAGGTCTCGTCCTGGGATGACTCCGGCGAAGACTCCGGTGATTCGGAGTTTGCTGTCCCCATCCCAACCAAGTCGCGAACAAGTCCACATGAAAGTTTTGTTCAAGTTGCATCGACTTCGGAGCAGACCAAGAAGACCGGTCCGCATGGTGGCGTTCCACCACCTCATGCGTCGACAAAGTCAACACCTACGGTCTTGCCTGGGACGTCCAAGCTCCACAAAGATGCTTTGTTGGCCAACGTGGCAATCGACAGTTCTTCCCTTCCGCCACGAACGCGTGAGGATACTTTGCCGTGGTCGCCAGGGCAGATCGGTTGTTTACGCTGGTCTACCCTGACCAAGCAGCTCCTGGCCCGTTCTTTCTCTCGTCCAGAACATTGGCTTTTCCCGCCGGCGAAGAAAGTTCCTGCCGCGTCGGAATGGCGGCCGGACTTGATCACGTCGGCACAGATCTCCTGCTTGTACGCTGACGAGCCGTGGAAGATTTTCGAGTATCCCAAGCTGGGGTTCATCTTCCACTCGACTCCGTGGGCCAATGCTTTCATGAGTCGGGTGAGATATTTTATCAAGACTCACGATCAATCCATCTGGGAGGCATCCCACTATCTGTTGCTTCCCCCTGAACGAGTTCGGCAAGTCCCTGGCTTGGCGACCATCCAGAACAAGCGCAAGCGGCGTCGGATCAGATTGGGTGAGGCCTGGCAGTCCCTGTGCCAATATGTTTTGGACAGGATGCTGGCCCACGAGTGCGACGTCGATGTGTTCTTATATCCAGTTGTACTTCATATGTCGCGGCGTCGCGTCGAGAGGACCCGGCTGCTGGCTGACGGTGGCACATGGTACCCCGGTCTTGGGTGGATTACACCGGTCTTGGACCTCAAGGATACTTTGGTCCAACTAGACCAACAAGAACCTTGGCGTAACCAGTACCAGGACCAAGTTGAAAAGCATCTGTCGTTGACCGTCGGCCGTCTGTGCGGTGATGGCGAGTGAGGTCGTAGTCGACCAGATAACACTTAATATATATCATCGTTCTTTTTCACATGTTCGGTCATCAAATCACTTGAGCTAATTCCACCACTTTCTCCAGAGTTGCACTAGACACGTTATCACCAACCGTTCGACTTACATCGCGAAAAAACAATCCACGTTCGTCACTCCACTATTCCAATTCGTCACATATTCACAATACACAATACACGAGGCACAAGACCTTCCACCTCTTCACACCGGTCGGGAAGACCGATGCTACTGCATGTCTTGGTCTTGGTCTTCATGGGTCTGCATCACTGCTAAACGGTTCCGACTGACTCGGTCCCGTTCGAATTCTCGTAGTAGTGCTCCACAGCTCAGGTCGGACTCATCGATCCAAGTTGTTTCATCATGGTCCTTCCATCGGAACAGATATTCTGGGTGGGTCCAGCCGAACCTGGTCTTCTTGAACGATCGGACATCGAAGACCTTTTCCACTTCAAATTCGTCCTTCTCCAGCGGTCGTTCCCAACTGTCCTCCGGCAGTAATGCTTCATCGAAATCAAACCGTTCTGCCTCGTCTACTAGACAGGGCATTTTGGGACGATCAGGAAATTCTCCGACCAGTTTTAACTTGGACACATGTACGATCGGGAAGACCTTGTAGTCCGTGCCGGTTGTTACTAGACGGGAAGCGTGTTCACCAATCAGCTCGGCAACACGGAAAGGACCGTGCCACATGTGA
>CM047588.1:1114919-1167051 GCA_026184515.1 Peronosclerospora sorghi | reverse complement strand
TCAGCGACTTTTAGTACCTGATCGCGCCTGATCGAGTCTGATCACCGGTGATCGACGACTCATAGTGCCTGCCCAAGCCTGATCACTTTTGAGCACACCTGATCGCACGTGGTTCAAGCTTGATTGCGCCTGATCATCGCCTGATAGCATCAGTCGACTCATCACAAGTCAACTCAGTCTTGCCACAAGAATTGTAGAGTGCCATCCCTCCACCTGGAGAGCGACCCACGCCTAAGCCGTCGGGTACACAAGGTGAGCAGAAACACAAGCAGTCAAGGACAACCGGAGGACCCCCTTCGTCAGTCGGCAGTCCGGGCGCCGTGGTACCGCCTGATCAAGCCTCAAAAACTTTGATCAGCCGCTCCACCACAATGGTGCGCGTGCCCGGATCTTTGGGCGACGCGGGATATCACCGCGATTCTACGCAAGATGGAGCTGATGTGGACGTGAAAACGGAAGCAGAAGCAGAAGTGAAGATAAAGGTGGAAAAGGAGGAGGTGGTTGTGACGATGGAAGGCAGTTCTCCGTCGTCATGTCTGAAGAAGAAAGGAAATGCTGATTATCAGTACCTGTGGAGGTATCCTGATGAGATAAAGGAGGAGAAGAAACCTCAACCACCTCCCAAGGCTCCTTCGGGAGCCCCTGCGGATCATAACGCAAGTTATGATCCGCCAATTACATATGCATATGATGATCTGGATTGGAAGCCGTTGGTGAAATACTACGACCCAGACCGACCGAAGGCGTTGCTAAAGGCGCCGGGTTCGGAAAGTGATGAAATTCGACTAAGTATGCCACCATCGGAATCCGATTTGGAAAGGACGTTTTATATGAAGGAGCTGAAGAATTTCTTATTGATGAATTCAATTATGAACCTACTCGGGGTCACGATCAGTTGAAAACTGAGCGAGCCGGTTAGTCGACCAATAACGGACGAGAAGGACAAGCTACCGTTGGTGTTAGGGCTGACACGCCTGATTAAGCAAGCTTGTCTGACTACAGGCGCCTACGATGCCGAAGAAGTGTTCGATATCGACCCTGAAGACGTCGAGACCACTACCGAGCAGCTGCTCGGACTGTTGGTACCTATAGTGGGTCAATCCGCTAAGGTAGAACCACCTCGTACTATGCTGACAATTGAAGCGGGCCCGTTGATCAACGTGGCAGAACACACGGTATCATCGTGTTACGAATATGCCCCTTCTGAAGGCGATGGACCTGAAGTGGAGTCGAGTAGTGCTGGAAGTATGGAGCCCAAGATCACCAGGATGACAGTTTGACAGAAGGATGAATCCAAGTTTTCGGTTATCAAGAGGGAACCGCAATCAGTCAAGGCAGACGATGATCAATCATCGCAGGGCCCACAGCTGCAAACATTTTTCGACAAGGCCATGAAACAGTTTTTGGCGGAAGAAAGAGGCAAGTCGACACCTGCAGTTGTTCGCACAAAAAGTCCCCAGCCCAAGCCAGGAAGTGTTACGACGGTGAAGGACTGGATATGGAATCAGTGCATTCGCTCCGTGATGTCAGTCAAGGTCAAGAAGATCGGCCACGGTTAAAGATGTTGACATGGAATCTGTATATTCGCTCCATGATCGACAATCCCAGCGTGATTACATCGACCCAGACGAGCCAATCCCTCTGCCTCTACAAGCCACGGTTGCGACAGAGTACCCTGGAATGCCTGACCAGCAGCCGATTACCAGGATTTGGATGTCGGCGATCAGTGATCTTAAAGAATTTTCAGGGAAGAAAGTGGATGAAGATCAAGCGCGGAATTGGATTAGTCGTTTGAAGTCGGCATTTATGCGTGACCAAGCCTCCGACCCAGAAAAGTGCTTAATTATGGGTGATTTACTAAAAGGACCAGCACGCAATTGGCATCGCCAGCTGAATAGAGCTACCCGATCAAGTTGGAAAAGTCTTGTGGATGAGTTCAAAGTTCAATACTGTGGAAGTGGCCAATCGGCGTCCCGCCAGTATTATTACACGAAACAGAGGTCAGATGAAACTCCCATTGAGTATCTGCACCGGCTGAATGTGTCGGGACTGCGGTCCAAGTTGCCAATCAGGGATGGATCACCTACGATTTTACGCGAACATGTGCAACATTTTCTGGACACATTGACCAATCGCGAGCTCGCCGATCAACTGGCACTTCTGCGGCTGGATACCGCCGCGGATCTGGAAGAAACGCTGCGGGAGTATGCGCGCAATAAGTGGTACCAGCCAATGGAGACGGTAGGCACCAGCCGATTCCGTCAGAAATTCAGTGATGATCGGTCACCTTCTCCGGCGCGGAAGCCTAAAGCAGTGCGCGCGATTAAGGTGATGTATGAAAGCGAAGAGTCAAGCTCCGATGAAGGTGGAAGTGACGGTGACCAGCGTCGTTACATAATTGCTGCTATGCGCGATCAACCAGTAACGCACGGTCTACCTAGTGATCCTCGATCTGGTAAACAAGGCGAATCAAGTGCTGCTGACCAAGGGGCGATGAAGAAATGCAGTCATTGCGAATCAATTAAGCACGACAATTTGCGTTGTTGGAAACGCCTGACCTGTCTGAAGTGGGCAAGAAGGGACACCCGACGGATCACTGTTTGTACGTCTGCCGTGCGTGCGTCGAGATTCATGACGTTGGCAAATGCCCCATGGAAGAATTCTACAATCGCATTCGACAGTGGTACAACCCTACCAAGCATGCGGGAATGTTTCCCAAGGAAGCCGAAGACATGTTAAACTAGGACGCTCGCCAGGTTGGAATCTGGTACGAGACGAGCGTTCTGGTGTGTGTATTTTTTCATATGTGGACAAGAAGCGGGTTAATCAATCAGAAGAGAAAGATAATGAAAAATGTGATCAACCTGATTTACCACGTTTGGCTAATTTCCGTATTGATGAGTTTTCTCGATCTCCGGTGATCATGGAAGTTGATTTGCTTCCGGGTGAGTCACGTGGATATTGGAAATACCACTCGCCAGAAAAGTGGTTTAAACAAGCCAAGGCGAGCGGCAAAACAATAACGAACGTGCCACGTTACTATTCGATTCTGGTGCCGAAGTGTCGATCGTCGACTCAACCTTTGCTCTTAAGGTGGGTTGTCAGATCGACACGAGTCAAATACAAGAATGTGTTGGCATTGGAGAAAGTGCTTACCTCACCGAAGGACGCACCAAGATTAACGTGACTTTAGCGGGTTCTTTGGTCTATTATTTCCATGCATGGGTGGGGAAGCTCGTTGGTCAAGATGTTATATTAGGGATGGATTTTATGATCCCAGCTGGCTTCAGATTGGACAACGCTCATTGTGCATTAAGTCTGCCAAATGAAGTAATCATCCCATTAGAAGGACGCCGACAGCTGTATGGATCGAGTGGAAATTATATGAAACTTGGTCAGTACGAGCAGATCGCAGTAGGTCGATCTGCTGAGGTCCGGATTCGTGATCAGCGATCTCGGAAGTTATGGATTACTCGCGGAAAAGATTGGGTCCCCACTGTGACTAGGGGCGTGGGTAATTTGCGATATCTGCGTATTACGAATGTTGCCGATCATCCGATCATCCTACATGACGATATGATTTTAGGTATTTGGATGAATAATGATGATGTGCCCCGTCGCCCTGGGTTTATTTCGGTGGGCTCTAATCGCTATAAGGAGTGGCAGAATCTCGCGTATCAATCTTCTACCGATTCAGTGTATGACGATTAAGAAAGTGTCTACCAAGGTCCTTTGGTCGAGAAAAAGGAGTACCCTATTCCTCAGGGAATTTTAGTACGACCTGCGGACTCGACTACGGAATCGGTGGCATTAGTAACCGGAAGATCGCATAAGGTACAAGAAGTGCAATAAAAGGACAATCAGGAGCCGAGTGTGCAAGGTCCGACCCTGGTCATGAAGTTGAACGACTTGCTACAAGAGATGGGCCTAACCAAGATATGCGTGAACATAACATCTCAACCGATACCGGTGAATTCGGTGTAATTCCTACCGATGACCAAGTATGCTACCATGAAGGCGGAGATTTGTTCGTGGAAGAGCTGGAGAAACAACTTGCCACGCTGCCTGAAGTATCCGCAAGTACCGAAGAAGTGACCAAGGATGATTTGCAAGTTGGCGACCCGCTGATCAACACATCAGAAGAGATTTACCAACTTCGCGACATAATTTGGGCGAAGAAACATCTGCTGACCGGAAAAGGGAACGCGCTACCTCCTGTTTCACGTGGGGTTGTTTGCGATATCGATGTAGGCAATGCGCGCCCGATCGCCCAAAAGTGTCGAAAGGTGGCTCCGCAATTTCGCGAGAAGTTATCGGCTTTGAACAAGGGGCTATTGGCTACTAAGATCATTCAACCGTCTACTTCACCCTAGTCATCATCTATAGTGATCATCGTGAAAAAGAATGGGGTTGATATTCGCTTATGTATCGATTATCGCGCGGTGACTCAACTCACACGTTTGATGGTGTACCCAATTCCCCTTATCTCTGATCTACTCGAAGATTTGGATAAAGCGTTGTGGTTTTGCTCTTTGGATATAGCGAGCGGTTTTTGGGTCGTGTCTATGACCGATCGAGCACGTCAGATTTCGGCGTTTGTCACTCCGTTTGGATTGTTTGAATGGAATAGGATGCCCTTTGGCCTGAAGAATGCTCCGCAAATCTACCAGCGGCTGATTGATAATGCATTATACGGGTATCTCAAGGTTAAGGACGGTGCTGACGAAATGGCTGATGTATTTACTGGGGGTGAGCCCGACCAAGCCCGAGGCCCGTCTGTGTTGCAGCGACGGTCCTATATTGATGACATTTTGATCCCGGTCCCTACATGGGAAACCCTGTGTGACAGGGTGCGAAAGCTGTTAGAGAAGTGTGATCAGTGAAATTTGTCGATCAGCGTGGTCAAATCGTACTGGGGGCGAAGTGAAGTGCCTTATTTGGGACATCACGTCTCTGGCCGTGGTCTGGAAGCGAATCCGAAGAATTTGGATGATCTGATCGATTTGCCTTTTCCTGGCACTTTACGTTCTATGCAATCGTTTTTGGGGAGCCTGAATTATTACCGTCGATTTATCGAAGACTTTGAGATTTATGCCGCTGTGCTCTATGAATTACGAGAAATTGATTATCAAGAGTTAAAGAGCCGGGCATTGGTCAACGAGAGCACGGCTGATGAGGATGAGCGATTAACTAGGGCGCGAGTGGTATTCAGCATGCTGAAGGCTAAGATTGCGTCAGCCCCAACTCTGCACCATTTCTACCAAGCAAAGACGCCGGTGATTGTGGTGTATGCCAGCAAGTGGGCAGTGTCTGCCGCGTTGGTGCAAGAACATGATCAAGTGTATTGCCCTGTCGCATTTGCCAGCCGGACACTGGAGAACGGTGAGCTGAATTACAGACCCGTTGAAAAAGAAGTGCTGGACCTTCTACGAATTCTAGACGTCTACTTTACGATGCTGGTCGGAAAATCAATCGTTGTCCTGTCGCGTCGATCCACGTTGAAGTGGCTCTTGACGTTCAACGGGCTAGATGGACGATTGGGAAAATGGGCTGCAATCTTATCACAGTGGGACTTGGAGATCAAGAAATGCGTGCATGGAGAAGAGGAGGTAATAGGGGCGCTGGACGCAAGTATCACTCCTCGCACTGAAATTGATGAGGCCCTGATCGCAATCGCACCAAAAAAGGAGCCTCGAAAGACGATTGAAGTACCATCTCCCACGGTCGGGAAAGGCGAAGAGCTGTACGTGATCAGCTTCGACGGGTATGCTAGTGTTAAGCGATGCGTTGGTTAATTCGGTGCTATCGTGTGGAAGCTGCCGGAGTGTACGATCATGATCGCGGTTGCGGACCATGCACCCAACATCACGGTGAATGAAGCCGAGTACCAGGGACTGCTGCTAAGTTTGGATTTAATATCGCAATATCCCAAAGGAAGGATAATCGTGTGTGGAGATTCGAATTTGGTGATCAGGCAAATGCGTGGAGAAATAGAGTGTAATGCTCCGCGGTTGCAAGTATTGAAACAGTGCGCGTTGAAACTCTTTCGCGAATGGCCTGACCATGACCTGGTGCATGTTAAACGAGAGTGGAATAAGAGTGCCGACCACATCACCACCACTGCCATGCGGGATGGGGCACGATGTGAGATCAAAGATGGGAAACAGCTGGAAGAATTGGTCGATCTTAACAGATTGCCGGAGGTGATTACTTGGAAGGAAGATCCCACAGCCGCACAAGTGCTGGTGACGACGCGATCACGTAACATTCGTCAAACGCAATCGTCAACGTGGACCGAAGTATCCATAAAAGGGATAAGGGAGGAACGTGTTAAAAAGACGCAAGACGAAGAAAAATGGATCTGTGATTTGCGATGTTACTTGAATGGTAACGTGTCACAGCTGAGCGCATACGAGGTGAAAGAGTGCAAGAAAATCGCCGATTTTTATGACGTTGACGACCAAGGGTTGTTGATCTACTGCGGAAACATGACCAAAGGAAAAGCCAGATGTGATCAAGATGATCGAGACGAGCTACGCTCCTCAATTAAGCTGGTCGTACCGGAAACCCTACATGCGGATGTCCTCCACCATTATCATGTGAGTTTGGAGGGGGGACACCAGGGTATAGGGCGAACATATCAGCGGATCAGACGTTACTTTCATTGGCGTGGACTATTTCGTAGCGTGCAAAGCTTCGTTGGACAATGTGTAGATTGTGAGACGGGAAAGGGTCAACCTACGATCAAGGGGATGTCGCCCGGAAATATTTAGGCTACGTACCCGTTCCAAGTGATAGCCATGGGTCATATCCCGTCGCTGCCTCGTTAGATTGATGGGAATACGGAGTTGTTGATATGGACGGACCTGTTCACGGGTATGGTAATCGCGAAAGCTGAATCGTCTCGTACAGCACAGAAAGTCGCTGAAAATTATGAAGAATGTGTGTTCCGACGATTTGGAGATAGTGAGGTGATTAGACACGACCGAGAACCCGGTTTTATGTCCGAGGTATTTCGGGAGTTCAACAAGATCGTGGGACAGCGGCAGAGTGCAACTATGGCATACCGTCCGCAGGCGAACGGCAAGGCAGAGAGAACAGTGCAGACGATTACACGAGCGATTAAGATGTACGTATCGGATGTCGGTCAGAAGGATTGGAGTTCGTATGCAGAGCGACTGGTGTTCGCGCTGAACTCGACTCCAGATCGTATTCGTGGAGAAACACCTTTTTATTTGGCGTATGGGTGGGATCCACGATCATCGTTGGAATCGACATTGCAACTGGGCGGAACTCGGCGTAAAGACCGCGATGCACGTCGATGGAGATACAGGCTGCAGAAAGACCACCGCTACGCCCGTGATCAAGTGAGCACCCGACTGCACCAAGCAGTAACAGGCCGAGCGGAGAAGCATAATGATCAGGTGACACCGCACAAGATCGAAGCAGGGTCGAAGGTCTGGTTGTACCTCGATCGAGTGAAAGAAGGGTTCGCAAAGAAACTGGCGCATATGTGGCATGGACCCTTCAGAGTCGACGAGGTGATTGGTGATCATGCGGCAAGGTTGATTACAGCTGGTACCGACTATCGCATATTTCCAGTCGTGCATCTGTCCAAGTTGAAACTGGTGAAAGAGTTTCCAGATCTACCTACTGCTGTGCTAACAGCTGGGCTAGAGTATCGTTTTGATTTCGATGAAGCTCTACTACCCGAATAAAGCTGGGAGAGGACTCTAGAGCCGGACGAATTTGAAGTTGATCGCGTCACCGATGCCCGATCTGGTCGAAAGACCAGATACGGCAGAACGTTGCGTGAATATCAAGTATATTGGAAGGGTCATGATGAGCCGTCATGAGTAGACGAGGCCGACCTAAATTGCGATGCCCTAATCAAGGACTTCGAACGGAAGGTGATTACCAAACACCGGTTTAATGTAATGCAGGTGGATGAAGAGTCCCACTGGTGCATGACCGGCTAATGGACTGTGGAATTACGAGTGAAGACTTACGATTAATGGAGAAATAACGATTTACTTAATGTGGTGAATTTTCGGTGGATATTGCGCAATATGGTGATGGGGTAATGGCAGATGAGACTATGGAAGAGCGATTTGTGTGGGTACTCTGAAAATGATGAAGCAACAATTGGCATTATTAATATCAAGAATGTTTATCGATTGAAGAAGAAAAGATGATTAGCGAGCTAGCTCGATCCGTAAAACTTGCGACGAAGGCGGGTAATCTTGTTGCCGGGGTGATAGTCCGTGGAAAGGCGATACTGGAGTCGCCAAGGCTCAACGGCGTCCACCTCGCACAACGCATCCTGCAAGGTCGAAGGCGGTCGGTCCGATAGGTACCCTGGGTACCAGGTACCATCGTCCGCCGGAGCGTATTTCAAGGGGCGATTACGGGCGCAGTGTGAAATCGCCGGATCCAAGAAGATGTCAAGATCGTACTCCCCGCTGGTCATGCCTTGCAGCACTAACCTCACGATCTTCTTCCACGCTGCCCCGGCGCGACTTCTACGCTGGAGTCGACCCTCGTAAAATTCTCGGAAAAAGGCGTCGCGCTATCTAAGGTCCTGATCCACGTGGAGGTAATGGGTGGACTCCCAGATTGCCTGCGCGTGATAGTCCAGGAATGTCTGGTACTGCGCCTCCAAGTCAGAAAACCAGCCGATCGAGCGGAACGAGATGGGTGGCAGCATATGCTTGAAACAATCCCACGGGCACTGCGAGTACAGTAATTCCACTGCTGATTGGGTAATAAGGTGACTGCACCACTCATCAGGCGCAGGGGCGTCCGTGACGGTGGGAAACAGCCATCCCACGGGACGTGTCAAGTAGTCGAACATCGTTTTTACTGAGACGCTACTCAGATCGAAGCGGCTGAGCTGATCCGAGGTTACGGCAAGATGGCGTCGTCAGTTGCCTCACCCGGCAACGATATCAGCGACTTGAAGTCACCTGTCCGGGGAAAGGGGAATTCGGCAGAGTCCAGATCCGGAGGACCTTCGCTGCCCCACTCGATGATCGTGGGACTGGACGGAATTTGCGCGCCAAGTAAAGCAGAAGGACCACCTTGGACACCATCCGGTTGGCCAGGCGGGCAAATAACATGTGGTGACCAGCTCATTCGGGAATATCAGGAGTGAGACGTGGCCGCTTGGACTGGGAGGTGGATTGCGAGCACCGAGCGCGTCCTTCAGTGTCATCTGGTTGATCAGGCGGGTGGACATTGTGTGATAGATCCTTCTTCTCGAGAATAGCGGGTTGCCGATTGGACCGGGAAGTAGACTGTGAGTGCAGAGCACGTCCTTTTGTATCACCCGTCCGACCAGGTGGATTAATGTCGTGTGATAGCTCCTTCTTCCCGGAAACGGCAGAGGCCAGACGTTGCCGCTTGGGCCGGGAGGTGGATTGTGAGCGCCGAGCGCGTTTTTTGCGTGAAGAAGCCGGTCGGATGAAGGAACTTGTAGACGGGCCACCTGAAGCAGCAGACGGGCTGGCAGCCGGGTTAATCCCCGCATTAGTGGAACCGGCGCTCGGAGGGATTTTCAGGTGTGATGCTACGCCCGCCAACATGGTCTGGACATCGGTGAATTGAGCCCGCAGTTGTTCCGCCTCATCCTGCACGCGTCGCAACTTGAGGCGAAGTGCGTCGCGCTCCGCAGATGCATGGTTGAGACGACGCCGCGCCGCCGAAAGTTTTCCCTTCAACTTGGAACTCTGAGTACGCAGTCGCTCCAGCTCAGCCCTGTCGTCCGACACGTGTCAAGACGTGCATATAGCTCGTCGGCTCGAGCATGAGCATTGGCGAGATTGTTCATCTTTTGTAGAGTGGTTTCATGCTCCGTCCGGATACGATCACGCTGGATCTTTCGTTTGCGAGCCTTGGAGGAAAGCTTAGCCAGCTGCTCGGACAGGCGCTGGTTTTCTGACAGAATATGGTCGCGTTCACGTTGCACTGCGATCAGGCGCTGGCGGAGTCGGTCAAGCGCTGCGTGATCCTGAGATGCCTCAAGACGCGAAATTTCTTGCGCCTGATGATCGACGGTATCTTCGAGGACCGACAGCAGATACCGGTCCCGGGCCTGGGCACCTTCCAGATCACGTATCTGACCTTGCTGTTCGGCCAGGGTCTCTTCTAATGTCTTCAGTAGGGACTTGAGGTTGATAACGGTGGTGCGGACGAAGTCGCGCAGGGGTGCAGCTCGCTCGCGGAACCACTCGATCTGCTGCTCGCGGTCGGCGAGCTTACGTGCGACGCACTCGTGCCACTTCTGTTGTAGGCGGGTGGAGTCTTCAAGCACGGAAAGTGAGTCGGTCAGCACGACTATTTCCTCCTGCTGCGTGCGAATTGTCTCTTTCTGCGCCCGAATCGTCTCCTGCAGCCGTGTATGGTCTCTTGCTGCGCGTAGGCCTGGTGGACCACCGAGATCAAGTTGTCGACCGCGGAAAGATCGAGCGATGAGCTGCCACCTGCGGTTATCTCCCTGATCAACCTCGCAGAAGAAGTACAAGAATGGATGATCACGAGGGATTGATCGAGGACGCTACGGTTGAATTATTGGCAACGCTTTGCTCACCTGCGACTCGCTCGAAGGAGACAGGGCATATTGATGGGTGCAGATTGCACTACCGATGACGTCATGATTGATGGATATCGACCATGATCGAGGCCATCATGACTTATTGTTAGCAACGTGTCAACGATATGATCGACCCCCGCCCCAACCGCTGTCCGGCTGGGACGGGGTTCAGGGGCAGCTGTGGTAAAGCGTACCGCAAAATTGGTACGTAATTAGGGCATAATTATAGGCACCCCTATAGGCGTAGCTGTGGTAGAGGGTACCACAAATTTTGTCGGTACAATAGTCGGTACGAGAGGTGGTACGATAGTGGGCACCACAATAGGTACCACAGTTGGTACCCCAGACGGTACAAGTGTTGACACAACGGTGACGGACAGGGACGAGGCGTGGATAGGCCGTCTCAGACGATGCGACAACTGGCACGGTTACCTGACAGTAACCCGAAGGTAAGCGGTTGAATGGTTGACAAAATGCGTAGGAATGGGTAGTTCTGATTGGTTGATATTAGGTTTTTGGTAGCTATTAGGATATAAGCAATAATAAAGTTCTCCTTTTGCGTACGATCGCGCCGATCGTTTACAGGGACGGCAACTTAGGGCCTCCCTTCTTCTACTAACTACCTCTACGTCCCGGGCGGGAGCACTTAGTGCATTTTTGGCCCACCGGTAGGCGTAGAGCGTGAGAACTCACCTGCAACTCCGCCCGATGTGTTAGCGGTTCTTCTTTTAAAGGTTTTTTGGTCTCGGGAACGTGATCGAGCAGTGCGCTCTCACCTCTTCCCCTATTGGGTCCACGTTTTGGACCCTAGTGTTCGGCTGCTTTAAGCGCCCCTCGGGAACACTAGGCGGATTTTTGGTGGTAATCGTCGATCAGCCCGTCGAACGCGCTGATCGACCGTACCTCTAACGCTTAAGTCCAGAATACAAGGTATTTTTGGGTATTCTATTGGCAAATTAAGCTTAAGGAGGATCTGTGATCGGGCAGTGAAGATTTCCGCTTCCTGATCGAGTACCCCTTCGCTGATCAACACCTGATCAACACACTGCGACTCGCGACCCGCACTCAGCAGCCCGCATCTCGCTCCAACTAGCTGATCAGCGACTTTTAGTACCTGATCGCGCCTGATCGAGTCTGATCACCGCTGATCGACGACTCATAGTGCCTGCCCAAGCCTGATCACTTTTGAGCACACCTGATCGCACGTGGTTCAAGCTTGATTGCGCCTGATCATCGCCTGATCGCATCAGTCGACTCATCACAAGTCAACTCAGTCTTGCCACAAAGAATTGTAGAGTGCCATCCCGCCACCTGGAGAGAGACCCACGCCTAAGCCGTCGGGTACACAAGGTGAGCAGAAACACAAGCAGTCAAGGACAACCGGAGGACCCCCTTCGTCAGTCGGTAGTCCGGGCGCCGTGGTACCGCCTGATCAAGCCTCAAAAACTTTGATCAGCCGCTCCACCACAAGACTGATATTAAAGAATTATAATCCTCTTTCCTATGTAAACTACACGTGTCAGCGCTGGTGGAAGGTGCTCTCCTCCGATAATTTATATACTGTTTTACTAGCTAAGAGAAGTATATTATGCAATTTAAAGAGTCTTATTCTAAAATTCCTTACCTTGAATATCGTAGATACTGGAGCACTGTAATAAATTTCATTGAGATGAAATTAGATTTTTTTTATTTCGTCGTCGTAAATGCAGCTACCTAGTGCAGCTCCCCAACAAACACCTTATAAGACCGACCATGGTCGAGTGGTTTACTACTCACTACGGGAACGGAAGGTCCCGGGTTCAATCCCGGTGCCAACACAATCTCGTTGGTTTCACCAAAAAAGTGTAATGTGTCGAAACAAACCCAATAAACACCTAATTCCTGCCTCATTAGAACTTTGTCTCGACTTCTGAGGCTACCTAAACTTTAAATTTCTTATCTACCGTCACGTGATTGACCGAAAATGCCTATTGAGAGAAACCCCATCGTCCTTAATGCCGCTGACACTTCCATGGGTGATCCGATCCGCCCGATCGCTAGAACATCACAATCGCATCGTGTCCGATCCGTCTTGAATTACCGGATACCTACTGCCACAGAATTGAACGATGACCCGTGTCTTGGATCGTTCGTGCCTAATCCAATGTGTCAGGAAGGGGGATTGCTAAAAAACAAGTTGTTTTTTGCTAAAAAAAACAAGTTGACAGAAAAAGGGTGTTTCTCTCTGCATGGAAAAAGTGGCCCAATGCTAAAAAAACACAAGTTGTTTTCGCTAAGAAAAACAAGTTGGCAGAAAAAGGGTGTTTCTCTCTGCATGGAAAAAGAGGGCCAATGCTAAAAAACACCCTTTTTCTGTCAACTTGTTTTTTTAGCGAAAACAATTGATATTTAGCAATCCCCGTCAGGAAGCTATATATATAGCGTGGACCACACGAACGTCCCTGTCCTTTGGTCACTAAAACCAGCTGATGTCAGTAAAGCATGCGTTTCCTATGAGCAGCAGTGGTCTCTACGTGCACAGAAGCGGCACTTCAGACAACGGTAGGCACAACGCCGCGCGAAGCAACCCGCAGCTCTTGCGCCCAAGCAGCACTCCAATCAGTACCGTAGCTTCCAACCGTCGGGGCAGGAAGGCGGACGATCACGTGCGGCTTGTCGGCACTTATTATGTAACTACGTTCTCCTCCTTTCTCCTTCGAAAGCTTTCGAGTGGCATCTTCCTTTTGTTATTCATCCATGCTGTCTATGTAGCAACTGGGAGCGGAAATTGGCCGTGGAGGCTTCGGGGTCGTCTATGGAGCGCTGGATCTGCGTAATGGACGCTCCGTGGCGATTAAACAAGTTTCATTGCGAGACATCGACAAGGACGACCTTCACTCGATTGAGGTGAAAGCATAGAAACTGTATCATTCTTATTCTTACGGAGAAACGCGCTCACGGAGGATGCTGTTGTTCAGATGGAAATCAGTTTACTGCGCAAATTGAAGCATGAAAATATTGTAAAGTACCATGACACGATCAAGACGCAGGGCTTTCTGTACATTGTACTGGAGTATATGGAGAATGGCTCGTTGGCACAATTTATCAAAAAGTTTGGGTCCTTGTCCGAAACGCTGGTCGCCATGTACATCACGCAGGTACTCCGAGGACTTGCGTATCTACACGAGCAAGGCGTGCTGCATCGAGACGTGAAAGGCGCTAACATTTTGACGACCAAAGATGGTCTGGTAAAGTTAGCGGATTTTGGTGTCGCGATTAAATTGAACGAGACGCAGAAAGCCAATTCCGTTGTGGGATCACCGTATTGGAGTGAGTCAACTCAGGCGGATGGGCTGTGTGGGATCACTGTGCATTTGCTGATGGGTTCTGCATTTTGTTTACCGTATGTTAGTGGCCCCTGAGGTGATTGAAATGTCGGGTTGGTCATCCGCCTCGGATATCTGGAGCGTGGGCTGCACAATCATTGAGCTATTGACGACTAAGCCGCCTTATTTCGGCTTGGCGCCTATGGCCGCACTCTTTCGCATTGTGCAAGAAGATCACCCACCGCTTCCGCAGCGCATATCACCGGTTAGGATTAGATTGTGCCATGAAGCAAGTTGATCGGGCATTAACTGATGCATGAACTAACACCCCACTCTATCTGAATATTTTTCATAGGCCCTACTCGACTTCATCATGAAGTGTTTTATGAAGGAACCTCGATTACGAGCATCTGCAAAGGACTTATTGGCACATCCATGGATTGCACAGATTCCCAAGATTAAGGTTAAGCAAAGCACACAGTTTGTTGCAGAGAGTGTTATTTCTTCTTACGATCGAGACGCAGTACTGAATACCATAAAGCTTTACGAAAAAGGATCGTCGACAACAAATATGCCACCATCTGCACCAGGCAAAAACCCGCCTGCCCTCAGTGTATCGAACGAACAGTCTGACGATGACGTTGAGGACTGGGACGATGAATTTGGTGTAGACTCGAACTTCACACCTTCTGAGCTTGGTACAGTAGACAACCGAAAGCCTAAACATTCAGTCAGCTCTGCGCTGGCCTCGCCAAACTTTCAGCTGTCTAAAGAAGATGCTAAGGCATTATTTAACAGCGATGTGTGGAATGACGACGGGTCCGAAGTTGCAACATTGTCGAGGAGGAAGACATCAGAGGATGTAAGCCGATGTAGCAGCACGAATAGGAGCAAGATGCACAAATCCTTGTCGAACTCATGGGACCGATCGTCGTTTATACCTACTCAGAACCGCATAGCAAAGCTCGAGCAGTTCGTTGAAAATTCCGAAGACGATCTCACCTTTGATGATATCGACGAGAAGCAACTTTTACAAGCGGCTGCAAAGCAACGGCGTGCAATGGAGGCTGATTTAACTCCCTCTGCTGTTTTTCTCGCCAAGAAATCACTCAATGCTTCTGATGAAGATAATGATGTAGATGCAAGCATTGACTTTGCAGACGGTCAACTAAGCAATCTGGTGCTACGTGTGGGGGGTACCGATGGAAATGCTGGATTATCTGCTGATGAAAACGCCAACGAAAATTTGTTCGACGACGAGCTGGACTTTGATTATTCAACTGCTCGTGATACGAACCAGAAGGCAACTATTCGCGTGGTGGAGCTGCTGTCGTTATTGGATCCAAGTAGGGAAGATCAAGTTATTTTGGACGCTTGTAGTAACTTGGTGGGTAGGCGCACTCGCTTGGAAATTAGTGCAAATGATGATTTGTCTAACGCGATATTTTCGTTGTGTAGGAAGAACTTTTCAACGAAAACGTGACACTGAGACAAGATTTAATGTCTCTACCAGGTGTAGTACCCAATATCATGGAAGCTTTGGAAATGAAGAAGATGGACGTGCTGCACGCTGTCCTTCGAGTTATCAATATTGTACATTATCTCTCTATTTTTGCATATTCTATCCATGGCGCTGACATTAGTTTGGGTACGTCTGCAGATTGTCGAGGGAAATAAAAAATTTCAAGAAAACTTGGCCCTTGTTGGCCTCGTGCCGGTAATTATTAAACTCACAAAACAGCATGACTCATACTATCTACTGGGTGACGACAGTCGAGGCTTTTACACGGACGGCCTCGCAAACAACGAATTTTTTAGAGCTGTTCGGATGGAAGCAGCCAAGTTCGTACGACAATGCTGCAAAACAAGTTCCCTGACACTGCAAATGTTTATTGCATGTGGCGGGTTACCGGTGTTGGTCGACTTTTTGTCGCGGGAAAATCTTTCGTCACCCTTTAACTCAGACGTGGACTTGCTTCGGACGGCTTTGGATGGGATATATAGCGTTTTTAGTATCCAGACGATTCCCAAAAACGATATTTGCCGGCTTTTCGTGAAAGCTGGACTTTTGCAGAAGTTTGTAGTCGTCTTTTCTGAAATTATCTTGGCCGTTTCAGCGAATGATACGCGGGGACGCGCCGTTGATCGAAAAAAGGCAACGAATATTGCTGAAACGAGTCAAGGGAATAGTAGTGCAGAGTGGGCACTAAGAGATCTGCACAAGACGTGCGACATCTTTGTGCTCTTTTCTCAAGGTGACGCCGTAGTGAAAGAACACATGTGTGATGACGTTGTCTTGAAAGGGCTGTTAAAGGCGATCCACCCAGCAGCGCAGCTTTGTCGTGCTGACGAGCAACAAGTAGAAATCCGACCGCCCGTCCCTGTTGTGCGGCACTCGGATGAATTCGTTTCGGCGATGGTGAAACTCTTAAAGTGCATTCGAAATCTCAGCATGGAACCCTCCACGTTGGAAAGGGTGGATCAAGCGGGCGCGATCCCGACCCTCGTGCGTCTTCTGAATGAGCAAGAGGCCAGAGGCTCGTCCATCTCGGATGTGAAGCGAAAGGAAGTCGAAAACATTGTGCTGCAGTCGATGTTTTACCTCTGCCGGATTAATCGAAACCGTCAGACGCACGCAGCACAGGCTGGTGTGATCCCTTCACTCATCAAAGTTGTCCGGATTTCCAGTCCACTCAAGCAGTTTGCCCTGCCCATCCTCTGTGATCTCGCCCATGCGTCCCCGACCGCACGAGCGCATTTGTGGGCATACGACAGTGTCGCTCTTTTCTTAGAGCTCCTGGAGGATAAGTATTGGCAGATTGATGCCATCAAGTCGATTAGTGTCTGGCTTGTGCATGATACCTTGAAGATTGAGAAAGTCTTACTCGTTCCTGCGAACCTCATGAAAATGATCGTGTGCTTCCGCACGTCGGTCGAGACGGAATTTGAAAATTTACTCGAGCCGCTCTTGGAAATGATGAGTCGCTCCGGGAGGCTCAATCAGGCGCTCGGACGTAGTGGGCTCTTTGTCATGGAGATCTTGAAACGCCTTCGACGGATCCCAAAGGCAATTGTGCGAAAAAACTTGCTCAAGATGCTCAAGAACCTGTTTGAGTGCCACACGTCCCCGATTCATTTCCTTGCCGAGTACAACTTGCGACCCATTGTCGCTGCCCTGGCTCAAGATGAGAATAGCATGATTCTTGTGAAAGAAATGGCGTCGCAACTCTATCAAGCGATTCTGCTCGTGGAGGGCGAGTCTGCTCGGCACAGTGCAACGAAGAGGAACATGGTTGGTGAAACAAGAGTACATTTTATTTAATAATCGGAGCGTGCCGGTAAATAATTCGAGTGGGCGACAAAATAGGGTGGAACGTCGGGGAATTATTTTATAGAGCTGAGAGCTGATGGTTTGCCACGAACTAGCGAGTTAACCTTAAAATGGCACTTAACCATGTGATTTATGTTATCATTTTTGAGTGGTTTCAAACCGACTGAAAGTGTGGACTAACCGGTTTTTATGGAGAGCGGTATTAAGGTAATTTTCATTTTAGCAATGGTACTTTCAACCTTTTAGGCGCTATTTTGGGTACTTTTAATCAGTGTTAGTTACATAAGAACTGACAGTAGTGTATAACCATAGTCTCATGCATACTTATATGTTAGGAAAAAGAATCAATTCTTAATGCACATTCGATTGAGCAAGTATCTAACTTGGTTATCTTCATCTACTGTCTAACGTCTTGGGCGGTGTTTTCGCTGCGAACGGATACTTGGTTGCAACAAAATTCAAGAAAGACAAATTCAGTATATCCAAGGTTAAAATCAAAAGAAAAGGATAAGGTGTGAATCCAATTTTGCTAATGTCGGAAGTTGACATGAGTTGGGGGCACGTGTAACTTCCGTAGTGGCAGTTCAGACCGTTAGCGCCTGACTGCCGTTGGGATTGAGGTTTCTCAGAAAGAAGCGCGCCCTACCTGATCAGGGTAGGTGCGCACGAGGGCAGGATGTAATGCGACTTAAAAGGTAAAAGATATACTGAATATAAGTGCGTACCTAAGAACCTAACCTAAAACTTAATAAAAGATAAAATCCTAAAGTACCAAAAAATGCATAAATGCAAATGTGGCCACAATGGTCGCGTACTACTTGAAATTTGTATGCAGCCCAGCACCAGGCTGCACACACGCGTAGCAAAGAAAATTTCCAACACTCCTTCCGCGATCATCGTGCCACTTCTTGTGCAAACCATCATCAGCCCAATCCAATCTTGCTGCGTAAGCGTGAGACCCGCACTGCACACAGTGGCTTCGTCTGAAGATCTGCGATCATGTCATCACTGGTCACGTGCAGCGATCTCACCGCTTCGCGCTTGACGTAGTCCTTCAGAAACTTGAGGTTCACGTGTACGTGTTTAGATGCTTCACCACTTGCTTCGTCCTCCAGCTGTCGAATTGCCGCTTGATTGTCCATGCGCAAAAGCATAGGCATCTCCACCTTGAGTCCAATCTCCACCAGCAACTCCTTCAAGCCTAATATCTCCTTCCCGCCAACTGCGGCCGCAACAAACTCCGCCTACGCTGTTGATAACGCGACTGCATCCTGTTTTCTGCACTACCAACAACAACCATGCCGTTCAAGAAAGCCACGCAACCGTTACACTCTTCCTGTCTTGTTTATCACCTGCAAAATCCGCATCTGTGTAACCAACCAACTACAAACTGTCTTCGCTTCTTCGAACCTTTTAGGTACCGCATAATCTTCTTGGCGAACTTGTAATCCACCTGTCTTGGTGCGTGCATGCTTCTTGTAACTAGGTACTGCAAACGAAATGTCCGGTCTTGTACAACTTGAAATACATAGTAAACTTCCAGCTATCGATTGGAACACTCTATGTGTCGGAACACCTTCCGCTGCTGTCTTAGGCAAGAAATTATCATCTTCACCTTCGTCGTTTACATCCACAATCGGTAATTGCACGGGGTTAGCGTGTTCCATCTTATACTTGATTAATAACTCATCAATCATCTGTTTTTGATCCATAGTATATCCACTGTCTTGACTTCCACCAATACGTATCCCGAGAAACTTTTCAACCGATCCGAGATCTTTCAACTCCAATATCTGCATCATCTCGAAAAACTTATCAACCAGCTGCACCGTCGTTTCTGTCACCAGTAAGTCGCCGACGTAAGCTCCAACAATCACAATGCCTTCAACATCTCTTCTTGAAAATATGCGTGTGTCCGTCATGCATTGCTCGAACTTTAAATCGATCAGTGCCTTACGAAGCAACTCGTACCACATTCGTCCAGCTTGTTTTAATACTTATAGGTTCCTCTTCAAACGTAAAGCCGAACACTTAGTAGAATCCACTCCGAAATCTCGTAAACCTTCATCCTTGACTACCATTCATTGGGGTATCTTCAACAAAATGTCAAAATTTTTCTCCGTATGGGCTTTAGGGTACGCACTTGGAACATCTCCGTGCCGTGCCGGCACATTCCACACTTTAGCCATCGCCAGCACTACCTTGACATTGCTCAAATCCATCACAGTCGAGAACCTAAAAATAAAATCGCGTCCGTAACTTGTTTATCTCCACGCGCTACGAGTCTCGCCTTATATCTCTATGGTACCATCTGCCTTGGTCTTCGTCTTGTATACCCATTTCGTAGGTATAGCCCGCTTATCTTTGAACTTCACGACTTCCCAAGTATCCATGTCCTGTAAAGCTTTCAATTCCACCTCTTCTTCCTCCTTCCACTTGCATGCATCATCTCGCTTATGCGCCTCGTTATAGTTGCTTTGGTCCTTTGGATATCTCGACTTGATTTCCACATCATCAGGTCCCATCACCGCGTATACAGCTAACGTGTGCTCTTGCACATCTGCGCTCCTTTCGTTTTCTTGACTCACTTCAGTGACGTCTACTTCCGTCCCAGGCTTCTTCTTCGACTTTTTCCGATTAAGCGTGTCCTTGTATTCTCTAAACTTCGCCGTTTCTTGCGTCACACGTTTTGTCTTCGCGCTATCCTTCCTTGGTATCTGTTCCACCGCATCATCAACGCGCTCTGGATCGCTTTCATATCCAATGTCTGAACTTTACTAATGCGTCGCGTCGGCGTGAGATTTGCAGTTAGGATGGACCCATTAACTTCCACCGTAAACAGTAAATTCCCTCGCAAACGCACTTCCATTTTGTCATCACGATGCGCGGAATTGCACCCTTTCTGCATTAATATGCCTAACGAAATCAGGTTCCTTGCTAACTTCGGGGATTAGTAGACGTCTTGCAAAGCTATCACAGTACTTGGGTCATCAATACTCCGTAGACGCACCTTGCCAATCTTGGTCACTTGTATGAAATTTCCATCAGGTAAAGTAAGCTTCATCTCATCAGTAACCGTCATCACATCTTCGAGTAACGTCTCATCTCCCACGAGATGGCGACTCGCTCCACTATCCAGTATCCATGCGTCACTTTCACGCAAATCACTTGAGTTCAATATCGCAATCCACTATGCACCTGTCTCTATGGTCGCCAAACCGTATTCCTTTTCTGAATTACCTTGCACTTTACGGTGACCTTGCTTCCTTTCGAACCTATTACCACATTCTCGACGAATTTGCCCTTTTCCGCCACAACCATAACACGTAACTGCTTTCTTATTGTCGTGCACAGTGTTCACACTTATTATTGACGTCCTTCAACTCTTGACGTAATCTTCCTCAATTTCTTGTGCCCACGCCACCAACTCCTGTGCTTGCAACATGTAATCCTTGCGCGACGGATTGTATCTCGTCATCATCGCATACTTGAAACTTGGCACCGCATACTTGACTAGGTTTTACACGATAAGCTTCTCCCTGGACTCGCTCTCGCGCGCCAGGGCTGTAAGGTACAGCAGATGATCATTCCAAGAACGTCGTGCATCTTTCTCGCTGGCAAAGCGTTGTGCCGCCTGTTGATGTTTGGAGAAGTGAATGCAAAAAATTTGGTCACTTTGTGTCAGGGGAACACCGATCAGCTTATCAGCGATCGGATGGGTGGAAAACAAGGAGGCTTTTAAGCCTATCGTGTGCAAGAAGTGTCAAGAACGCAGATTTTGGTGAGTCACACGATATTGCGTGTATTCTACATATTTCATGTTTGTACATATTGGGGACCGTAGGGAGTTTGGTTTTTGGTTGTTTAACTCACAACAAGGGAGTCGTTCGCATCTTAGAACAGTACATCATTCGCCTCCGCACGCCGCGGAGTGTTTGGGTGAAGAGGGTCGAGTAATCCCCTCTAGCTTGTTATACCCGGCCGGGACGTGTTACAGACGCACTTGGCCCGACGGAAGTCCCTCGACGGGAGTATGCATTGGTCGGCTTCGCAAGCCCAAGTTACACCCGTTTGGAACGTTTAACCAAGTTTTTTGGATTATTACGTGGATATATCGTTCGTGGAGTTTATCACGTTCTCCTTGGGTCTCCATATTGGAATATTGGACTTTTCTCCATACACTGGTTGGGCTCTACGATCGGTTAAGCGATCTGCCCTTTGGAGTATACTTACTCCAAGTATAACTGGTCTGCCCGTACCCACGGTGAAGAGTTCTGCCCAGGGTACACTACCCAGCACGGTTTCACATTTTTAGACCCACATCAATTCACGGCGAAGATCCACCAAGTGTGTAACCAGCCCATTCCAAAGGGTACACAAGGTGAGGAGGAGACGCGAAAATCGGACCAGGCGTCCTATGCTGATGATCGGTCGTCTTCTAGCATCGGACGTTCAGATCGGATCGTATGCGAAGGGTCACGGGGTACCCCCCCCCGTCAGTTGGAAGGCTGGGCACGATGGTGGTCAGGTTCTCGACACTTCGGTGTTCGATTTTGAACTTGACTCCACCACAATGGTGCGCGTTCCCGGATCACTTGGTGAACGCGGATATCACCGAGATGATATCTCGTCAAAAATTGATTATAATGAAATAAATGTGGAATCGTTCTGGATAGGAAATAAGGAACGGCTATCGCCTTATGTTCGCGTTGTCGATAAGGATGGCGATGTTCGATCTGGCCGGGTGGAGGACCAGATCGGGAATAATAAGTTTTTTCCTCCCCATAAGGCTCCCACCGGAGCCGATCGGGACTATAGCAAGTCTTGCTATAGTTCCGGAAAGGATCAGGACTTTTGTCCTGATCCTATGCATTTGAATGAACGGTTTAATGGAAAAATAGAAAATGAAAACGACTTGGAAGAAAAGGCGCAGGTCGGGGATGGGGTTATCAAGGAAAAAGACCTGACCAGGATGTATTACATCCACGATTTAAAGCGATTTATTCGTGAAGATCAGGTCATACAGATCTTAAACCCTCAGATCCCCTATCGCCTTCTCGGACCCACCACCGAGCCGATCCAGAGCGATCGGCCGTTGCTATTGGTGAAGAACCTGCTGGCGATGTTGGCTGAGGTCGTCATAACAGTTCAAAACCTCACCAACCTACATAAACTGTTTTATCTGGACACTTGGAATCTGGAGTTGTCGATGTCGACCCTCCATGATCATTTGGTGGCGTTGGTGGGGGAGGTTCGCCGCCCAACTCCCACCGTGGAATTGAAGGTCGCTGAGGCCACGGCATCACACGATGATGTGTGTTCCGATGATAAATCGCTGTATTAGTCTCCACCTTCCTCTAATAGCTCATCGGAGTTGGAGGTCGGTGTTGAGCGGATGACCATGGGGGCGAAACGTACCCCCATGGGAGCATAAAAAGGACGTGCGGCAGCAAGGGGCTGCATGCAGGTCGGGGCCCCAGGAGCCCTCACAGGTTTCAGTACCTCCAAAGGAGGATACCAACACGCTTCCCATGACCCAATCTAACGTCCAAGCCATGTTTGAGGCAATGATGGAGCGTTTCATGGGAGACCGATGCCGATCGCCTCCGCGCCCGCATGCCCAGGACCGATCTGCCTGGCAAACTGCCAATACTTGCAGGGATGTGGATATGTAGTCAGTGGCATCAATGGATAAGGCTACCCGAGGTGGTAAACCAGTTGGCAAAGGAAGACGCAAGCAGCAGCCAGCCCGACCGCGCCGATCAAGCAAGAACAACGATTTCGACATGGAGTCGATCGGCGATACGGATTACCACTATGGGTCAGACGGTGCAGGGGCGGGCAGAACGCGCAGGGATAACCTAGCCTATACGACCGCATTTGATTTTGGATCTACTGCTATCCCACGAATTCGCATGGCTGCGACCACTGATCTCAAGGCCTTCACTGGAAAGGACGCCGACGAGGACCAAGCCAGGTCGTGGTTTGGTCGGGTCAAGTCTTCTTTCTAACGGGATCAGACACCAAAAAAGGAACGGTGTTTGATCTTCAGAGATCTGATGAAAGGACCGGCTGCGAACTGGATCCAACAGTTGGGTCGGGATGTCCGATCTGACTGGGATCTGCTATGTTCAGAATTTGAGGGTCAGTACTGCAACTCCGGATTCTCTACCGCCCGCAAATACCATCATATGCAGAAGCGGGGCGACGAGACGCCGATCGAGTACTTGCACCGTTTGAACGTGGCTGCAATTCGCGCCGGGATACTGATCAAGGAAGGCAACCCGCCGACCGGTGCCGCTATGGAGCACGTGGGTCACTATATCAGTACCGTTGATGACCAAGAGCTGGCAGATCAGCTCACTCTGCTGCGCCTAAAAGATGTGGGGGAAGTGGAGCAGACGTTGCGGACGTTGCAACACTCACGCAGCATGAGGGCGAATGTCGCCGTTGGATCGGTTCGCTACAAATCTAAGACCCAGGCCGATCCGGTGAAGCGGCCCCTGACCAGATCGGCTCGTGCTGTTAAGGCGATCGCGACTGAAGACAGCACTGGATCGAAAGAAGAAAGTAGCGGTCAGTCCAGTCGGCAGTCAGACGAAGACCAATATCGCCACATCTTCGTCACGTAACCTTCCCCAAGAACCAGATCGACGCCTAACCAGGCAGATCGAAAGGGCAGGAGTGCGAACAAGTCCGATCCGGACCGACCTCGCAAGAAGTGTTCTCACTGCGGGTCAATTAAGCACGATAATCGGGGCTACTGGAAGAAGCTGATATGCAAGAAGTGTGAAAGACGCGGCCACCCCACGATCACTTCCTCTTCGTGTGCAAGTCATGTGGAGAGATCCACGAGGATGGCCAGTGCAAGATCGAACAGTTCTTTAATCTGATGCGCAAGTGGTATGTGCCGGGAAAGCACGCGGGGATGCTTCCACCTGACGTTGAGAAGATGTTAAACTAGAACGCTCGCCAGGTTGGAATCTGGATCGAGCCGAGCGATCTACGTTTGGCATCTATGCATATGTCGGCAAGGAGAATAAAACCGACAATACATGTTCTATTCTCAATTGCGTCGATCGGGGTCATCCGGTCTACAATATCACGACCGATGAATATTCCCGATCGAAGGTGGTCATGCAGATGGATTTGCTGCCTGGGGAATCTCGCGGATACTGGAAGTATCATGCGCCCTACAAATGGTTCAAGCCGGCGAAAGCCTGTGGTAAGATAAACAACCAGAAGGCAACGATGTTGTTCGACTCTGGGGCCGAAGTCTCGATTATCGACTCCGCCTTTGCTCGTAAGGTCGGATGTCATATAGACGACACCCAGAGACAAGAATGCGTCGGAATCGGTGAAAGTTCTTATATGACCGAAGGAAGGATGCTTGTGAAGATCACCCTATTGGGTTCGCTGGTCTACTTCTTCAGCGCTTGAGTTGGCAAGCCGGACGGTCAGGATGCCCTGTTAGGCATGTATTTCATGGTGCCTGCGGGCATTCTCCTTGATATGTATCATGGAGTGCTTACACTCCCGGATGAGGTACAGATCCAGTTAGCTGGTCGGCGGCCCCTATACGGATCGCACACCAATCTGGTCAGGTGGGACCAAGATGTCACCATTCCAGTCGGCCAATCCGCTGATACCCCGGTCGACAAAGGTTTTCGATCAAGGAAGTTATGGGTGACCAGGGGCGATCGGTGGGTGTCGACCTTTGTGAAGAGCGCCGGCCGATATGATTTTGTTCGAGTCACTAATATCGGTTACAAGCCGCTTACACTCGACAAAAATACAATTGTTGGCATGTGGCTGGCGGAAGGGAAAGTGCCAAGAAAGATGGGGTTCGTCTCGATCGGATCGAGACGGTATGTTGAGTGGCAGAACTTGGCATACCAAGCGACCACCTATCTGATCAGCGATGATGGATCGGTGGAAGAAGATACCTCACCTATGGTGGGACGACCCAGCTATGTAACCCCAAAGAAGATGATAGTTCGAAGAAAGGCACCGCAGTCGCCGGACACGGTGGACCATCAAGCAGATGAGCCAAGGTTCGTCAATGTGGTGGCGTCACAAGAACAGGCGACAGCGGAGCCGGTCATATAAAAAGGGAGACATGGCATTGCTGGGGCGTACCACGATGGCGCGCCTAAGCAGATCGATGTCGTTGAAAGGCAGCCCGCCGATCGGGGACACCAGTGTTCAACCGATCATGACGGTGTGGGTGATATTGCTCCGGAAGACGACCAAGTTTGTATCCATGAGGGCGGGGATCAATATATTTAGGAGCTGGAGAGACAGATGGCAGTCCTCCCTGAAGTGTCTGCTGATCCGCCCGAAGTCACCTTGGACAATCTGCAAGTGGGTGACCCGGATGTCAACAGTCCCGACCAGATCGATTAGCTAAAGAAGATCATAATGAAAAAGAAACATCTGATGATCGGGAAAGGCAACGTCTTACCCCCTGCTACTCGCGGAGCGATCTGTGACATCGACGTGGGTGATGCTAAGCCGATTGCCCAGCGATGCCGACGTGTGGAGCCACAGTACCGCGAAAAACTGTCCTATCTTATTAAAGGACTGTTGGATACCAAGATCATTAAACCGTCGCCCTCTCCGTGGGCCTCACCGATCGTGATTGTGATCATGAAGAACAGCGTCGACATCAGCTTGTGTATCGATTATCGGTTGGTAAATCGGTTGACCAAGCTTATGGTGTACCCGATGCCGCTGATCAGCGATCTGCTAGAAGATCTTGACAAGACCCTATGGTATTGCTCACTGGATATGGCAAGTGGATTTTGGGTGGTTTCGATGACCGATCGGGCTCGCGAGATCTCCGCATTTGTTACGCCGTTCGGTCTGTTCGAGTGGAACCGTATGCCGTTCGGTTTGAAGAACGCGCCCCAGATCTAGCAGAGGCTGATCGACAACGCACTGTATGGAAATTTCAAGATCAGTACCGATCGGGACCCCACCAAAAACCATGATGTATTTAGAGAGGGTGAAACCGATCGGGAAAGGATACCATCCGTTCTGGAGAGGCGATCGTATATCGACGACATTCTGATCCCTGCTTCGTCATGGAGCGATCTGTGCGAGAAGGTCAAACGGTTGTTGGAGACATGCGATCGCTGGAACCTGTCGATCAGTGCTGTGAAGAGTTTTTGGGGAATGTCGAAGGTCGCCTATTTAGGTCATATGGTGACAATCAGTGGTCTGGAGGCCAATCCTAAGGATCTGGAGTCACTGAGCAACCTCCCGTTTCCCATATCACTGAAGGCAATGCAGTCCTTCCTAGTGAGCCTAAATTACTACAGCCGCTTCATTGAAGACTTCGCGATTTACGCGGCCGTGCTGTACGAGCTCCGGGAAGTCGACTACCATATGTTGCACGAAGGAGATCGGGAAACTTTACAGGAGAGCCGCGACTCTGATCTGCCCGCAGATTTTCCGCAGGTGGAGGCAGATGATCACATGAAGCGTGCAAAGGTTGCTTTCGGTATGCTGAAGGACAAGATGGCGACTGCACCGATTCTCAGACACTTCGATCAGGAAAAAATGCCGATCGTCATTGTGTACGCTAGTAAGTAGGCCACTTCTGCCACTCTAGTGCGAGAACATGATGGTGTGTACCATCCGGTCACTTTTACAAGCCGGACGTTGAAGCCGAACGGAGTTAACTATGGGATCGTCGAAAAGAAAGTTCTGGCTTTGCTACGGATTTTGGATGTGTGCTACAACCTGCTGGTCGGCTGACCTGTAAAGGTTCTTTAGAGACAGTCGACATTGGCCTGGCTGTTATCAGCCAATGGAATGGACGGTCGGCTCGGCAGATGGTCAGACATCTTGTCACAGTGGTCCCTCGAGGTCGTCAAGTGCACCAAGGGAGAGGAGGAGATATTGGGCACATTGGCTGCCAGTATCACCCCTCGGTCTGATGTGGATGAAGCTCTGATGGCGATTTCCCCAAGGAAGCAACCTCGACAGTCAATCTCGCTGCCGCCACCAATCGTCGATCGGGATGAGGAACTCCTGGTCTTGAGTTTCGACGGATCGGCTAGCGTGAAGGAGAAGGTCGGCTCCTATAGTGCCATACTGTGGAAGTTACCACAATGGTCTATAGTAGCAGCTGCCACCGATTTCACGCCTGACATAACGTTCAACGAGGCGGAATATCGGGGACTCCTTCTATGTCTTGATCTGCTGTCATCACAAAAGAAGGGGCGGATCATCATATGTGGTGACTCCAACCTAGTGATAAGGCAGATCACCGGGGAGATCGACTGTAAGCGCCACGGCTGAAGTTGTTGAATGATCGGGTGATGAAGGCACTGAAAGACTATCCCAACCACGAGCTATTGCACGTGAAACGGGATTGGAACATAAGCGCCGATCACCTCTCTACCCAAGCTATGCGGGACCAGATCGGGGCGACGATCGCCGAGGAGGCCGTTCTACATGAACCTATGGACATAAACAGGCTCCCGGAGTTGATCAAGCCCAAGGACATCCCTGATCCGGTGCATGTGATGGCGGCAGCTAGATCGCGAACTCGGAAATCTCGCCGATCGTTCCCAAACGAAAGGCTCAGTGGATATGTTGTACAACAGCTAAGGGCGGAACGTATCCTCATGGCGCAGGACGAAGAAGAGTGGATCGTCAACTTGAAGGCCTATTGCGCGGTGAACTGTCCAAGTTAACAAATGATCAGGCGAAAGAGTGTACCAAGATCGCGGACAGTTACGATGTCGACGACAATGGATTGCTATATTACTGCCGTGACGTTGACCAAGACAGTTCCGATCGAGATTAACTGGCGAAACTGGCTATCCCTGAATCGCTACAGCCGGATGTCCTTCATCACTACCATGTGAGTCTAGAAGGGGGGACATCAAGGCATATGCAGGACATACCACAAGGTCAGGGCCCACTTTCACTGGAGAGGACTTTTTCGGAGCGTGCAGAAATATGTGGGCTGTTACACAGATTGCGAGACCGGAAAGGGCAGACCGATAGTCAAGGGCCGATCTCCCGGAAATATCAAGCCTACGTACCCTTTCCAGGTGATAGCAATGGATCACATACCGTCGCTGCCCAGATCGACACGCGGCGACACTGAGCTGCTGATATGGATCGACCTATTCACTGGTCTGGTGATCGCAAAGGCTAGTGCATCCCGATCGGCGGAGCAGATCGCCCAGAGTTACGAGGAATGCGTGTTCAGAAGGTTCGGCGCCAGCTAAGTTATTAGGCACGATCGGGAACCCGGTTTTATGGCTGAGGTGTTCCGATCGTTCCACAAAATGCTAGGCCAGAAGCAGAGCGCGACGATGGCATATCGTCCGAAAGCGAACGGATCGGCTGATCGCATGGTGCAGACAATCACAAGGGCGATTAAGATGTATGTGGCCGATCCAGACCAACGTGACTGGGATGAGTATGCAGAGAGACTGGTATTCGCACTCAACTCTTCAACCGATCGGGTACGAGGTGAAACGCCTTTCTATCTGGCGTATGGATGGGACCCTCGATCGACACTTGAAGCGGCTATACCGATCGGCTGCACTCGGACCCGCGATCGCGATGCCCGTCGTTGGCGCATGCAGGTCCAGAAGCATTATCAGCATGCGAAAGAAGTCGTCAATGAAAAGTTGCGTCAGGCCATGCAAGATCGAGCAGATCGGAATAACGATCAGGTCCGCCCTCATGGTATTGAACTAGGGGTGAGGGTATGGTTATACCTCGATCGGGTCAAGGAACGCTATGCAAAGAAGTTGGCTCATATGTGGCACGGTCCTTTCCGTGTAGCAGAGCTGATATGTGAGCATGCTGCCCGTCTGATCACGATCGGCACGGATTTTAAAGTTTTTCCGATCGTGCATGTGTCCAAGCTGAAGCTGGTCAGAGAGTTCCCCGATCGGCCTAAAATTCCCTTTCTGGTGGACGAAGCGGAGAGATTCGATATTGACGAAGCTCTGATCCCGGAAGACAGTTGGGAAAGGCCATTGGAAGAGGACGAATTCGAGGTGGAAAAGGTGCTAGATGTCCGATCGGTCAAGAAGACACGTTTCGGTCGCACCCACCGAGAATATCTGGTCCGCTGGAAGGATCATGACGAAGCAACTTGGATCGACGAACTCGATATAAATTTTGGAGCACTGCTACGAGAGTTCGAGCAAGAACGAGTCAGTCGGAATCGCTTCGCAGTGATGCAGACTCATGAAGATGAAGATCAAGACACGCAGTAGCACTGATCAGTATATCGATCGGAGTGAATATGTGTAAGGTCTTAATTATTGTGAATTAGTGTGATGAACGGTGATGAACTGGAGTAGTGGCGTTACGAACGTGGTGATAATTTTCGCGATGCGGATGGAAACTGTGTGTGATAACGTGTTGATACAAGGTTGGAGAAAGTAATGAAATTTGGTCAAGTGATTAGGTGATTAGGAATTTGGAAAGAATGATGACATGTATTATGGATTATCGGGTCAGCTAACTGCCGCATCAAGATTCACAGTCACCCCAAAGACGACCGATAGTCAATGCCGGATGGGCTTCGATCTGGTTCTGATGATGATTGCGCCAGGGCTCCTTCCGATCGATCTGGATCAAGGCGTCTTTCAGGTCTGAGATCCTCTCGTCACAATGAAGACCGGGATACCAGACGCCGTCGTCGGATAATACCCCGGCTTTCTCAACCCGACGCTTGGTCATATGAAGAACTACAGGATATAGAAAGATGTCGATTTCGCACGCGCGGGCCAGCGTCCCTTCCAGAATAAACTAGCATAGGGTCAGCCAGGCCTCGCCCGCCCGACACTGGCGCTGTTCCGGCGCTTCTGAAACAGGATCAGATCTTGGTCACGTAGCGCCCGGCCAGCGGGAAGGATGAGATAGTGGGTGGACTCCCAGATAACCTGGATGTGGGCTGTATTAAAAGCCCAAAGTCGACCCAGAAGTAAATCGATCCAAGGAGTCGACGCGAACGTGGAGTCCAACTTGGTGCTGCGTAGCACTGCCCATGGTCGATCCGCGTACAGACAGGCGATTTGCGGTCCTGTGACTAGATCCTCCCGCCACGCAGACGGGTCAGGGGTTTTCGAAGCTGGAGGGAAGAGCCAGAAATCTGGTCGGGACATCGACCAGGCTAGTTCTTGCTTGGTCAGGGCTGATCGGTGCAAGCTACCGACCTGCCCCGGTGATCATGGCTAAGTGGCATCTGAAGTCAACGACGGAAGAGATCGATCTCCCATCGACACCCCTTTCAATCGGGCGTGATGGCGCAGCCCAGATGTGCCGGGCTGATAGGAAGGCGACGATTCGGCTAACTCACGCGTTCGTGCAACACCATCACCCTGGTAGCTAATCTCCTGATCATCCCCCGATGCAGGCTTCGCTGGAAAAGGACCTCGGCGTTGATCGGATCGGGACTTGGACAAAGCAGTGAAAAAGAACTCAGAATCTCCCGGTTCCTTCCCCGAGTATTCCCCGGAGGAGATCTCCATATGCTTGGTGTGAGCAGCGCGGGGGAGTAAGGGCGCATGCGATTTGACGATGATGGATGTGTCAGCTGCGTCCGATGTTGGGCTTGGCACCACTCGTTTCTCCTCGAGTTCGGAGTCGCGAGCTACGCCCCGCGTCGTTGAGCCCTTCGACTCGTCCTTACGCTTCTTGGAAACTTTTGGAATTTTGGAATATCGACTTTTGGCCAATGAATGGCGTCGCTTCAGATCTTGGTGCAGATCGATCAGAGCGGCCGTTGCAGATCGGTCAACGCTAGAGTCTGCAGCCAAACGCCGGTACAGCAAGTCAGTCAACTGTTGGTGGCACCGATCTACGGCCGCCCAACGACGGTTTGAATCCTGGGTCCGGGCGTCCGATCGGCTCTGGAAGGACTCGACCTTCTCGATCTGGTCCTTGCCCACGACCTGCAACTCGCCAATCTGCCTCTCCAGGTCACCCTGTTGGGTGCGGAGTAAAGTCCGATCGGACTGATCCTCCAACCTCTGCCGGTGAACCAACGCAAGTTGTTCCCGGAGGTGTGACCTGTAGGCCTCCAAACGAGACAGATCATGTCGTTCGCCGATCAGCCCGTCCAAGATCGGTCGGAGCTGATCGCAGTGGTCATGGGACTGCCGATCAGCCGCGAGTAGGGCGTCAAACGCTTTGGCGATGTCGGTTGGCAGCCGATCTACACGCGAAGGAAGGTTAGAGAAGATCCAAGATGATAATAGCGACCGATCAGCTTACCTCGCGTTGTTTGTTGGTCGTTCTGGGCCCGGAGATGCGCGTTCTCAGCGATCACCTCCTGCAACTTCGTGGACACGGGGATCAAAGTATCCACTTCCTTCCACAGTTGCAATAATGATGTATCCTTGTGGCCAACTGCGACTGAAGTTCCCTGACTGTTTTCCGAAGCTGGTCGACCCTGATCTGATGACCATCCGGTGTGTCGGAATCCGAAGTGTTGCGAGGGCTGTCTGATCGAGCCGATCGGAGAGGCGAATTAACATGTGGCGATTGGGAGCATAAGGCACCTGCAGCAACGAACGTCAAAAGAGGCTACAAGTTGGTCAGGTACATAAGGACAAATACCTGGCGAAGGCGGATTCGAAGATCTGTCCATCGATGAAGTCCACTACTGCGAAGATCTGGGATGCCAACTGGTGGTGAGATCGGGTAGCTACCGTTGCGCGGCTGCGACCAGACTCAGGGGCGGCTGTGGAGAAGTGAATGCGAAAATTTTGGTCACTTTGTGTCAGCGGAACGCCGATCAGCTTATCAGCGATCGGATTGGTGGAAACAAGGAGGCTTTTAATCCTATCGTGTGCAAGAAGTGTCAAGAACGCAGATTTTGGTGAGTCACACGATATTGCGTATATTCTACATATTTCATGTTTGTACATATTGGGGACCGTAGGGAGTTTGGATTTTTGGTTGTTTAACTCACAACAAGGAAGTTGTTCACATCTTTGCACAGTACATTAGTCGCCTCCGCACGCCGTGGAGTGTTTGGGAAAGGAGCGTCGAGTAATCCCCTCTAGCTCATTATACCCGGCCGGGACGTGTTACAGACGCACTTGGCCCGCCGGAAGTCCCTCGACGGGAGTACGCATTGGTCGGCTTCGCAAGCCCAAGTTACACCCGTTTGGAACGTGTAACCATTTTTTTGGATTATTACGTGGATATATCGTTCGTGGAGTTTGTCACGTTCTCTTTGGATCTCCACATTATAATATTGGTCTTTGCTTCTCACATTGGTTGGGCTCTACGATCGATTAAGCGATCTGCCCTTTGGAGTATACTTACGCTAAGTATAATTGGTCTGCCCGTACCCAGGGTAAAGCGTTCCGCCCAGGGTACACCACCCAGAACGGTCTCGCATTTAAGACCGAATCGATTTACAGCGACGATCCACCAAGTGTGTAACCAAACCAGCCCATTCTATCGGGTACACAAGGTGAGATGGAGACGCGAAAATAGGACCAGGCTTCCTATTCTGATGATCGGTCTTCTGCTAGCAGCGGACGATCAGATCTGATCGTAGACGAAAGTTCGCGGGGTACCCCCCCGTCAGTTGTAAGGCTGGGCACGATGGTGGTCAGGTTCTCGACACTTCGGTGTTCGATTTTGAACTTGACTCCACCACAGATGAGAAATATTTTCCTTGTATGCGCGCCACATCTGTTCCAGTACGTAATGCAAGGTCTGTGAGACCTGCCACCACACGCCAATATTTGATCGAAAATACCTTGACGCCGCACCGTCGAGGTGCTCACCAAGCTTGTTGACTTTTAGTCTTTCCGTACATGGGAAGCCGAACGAAATCTCCGCTATCTCCAATGCTTCCACAAATAAGTAATCCCAGTCTCTAAAATCAGGGCCAAGTCCGGGATAAATCTATATCCCCGTAAACTTCTCAACCATCAACTTGGGAATCTTGTATGAGCGTAGCTGTGTTCTCGGGTTACCAAAATTAGCAGCCGCATGCCTAGCATCAGGCACACCAACAGGCACTTCACGTGCTCCACGCGGCACTTCACGTTCTCCACGCGGCGCTTCCACGCGATGCGCGCCTCCTCTTTCTATGCCTTCTTCAACCGATAAATCGTTTATTGTTATGCGCTGTCCAAACGGCGTGAAATACTTTACTTTCTTGGAAAGGCGTGTCGCCGCCTCCAACCGGTGTATCTCTGACCGTAACCGGCGAGTTCCTTCGCCCGAGGCCTTGGTGCCTCTCTCCTTCCATCTGATTTAGCCAATCATTCATCTTGCCCACTTGTAGCAGCAGCGTCTTCAGCGCGCTCTCAGGATCGAATACGTCGTCCTCATCCATGACAACCAAACGCTAAATCAACAATTAACCACGACAGTAGCGCAATTGCCAGCGCAACAGTCGACTTCAGTAAAAACCAATAATTCCAATGTACCAGGAGACCGTCCAGACGTAATCGTCAACGCCAATGGACAAACTTGAGTAATATATTTAGATTTGTATGTCGTTACGTGCGCCCGTGTCCCTTAGGCTCATAACCTGTCGGAAGTTGACACGAGTTGGGGGCACGTGTAACTTTCCTAAATGGCAGTTCAGACCGTTAGTTCCTGACTGCCGTTGGGATGGAAGTTTCTTGTAAAGACCGCGCCCTACCTGATGAGGGTAGGTGCGCACGAGGGAAGGATGTAAAGCGACTTAAACGGTAAAAGATATACTGAATACAAATGCGTACCTAAGAACCTAATCTAAAACTTAATATAAGATAGGGTCAGCCTGCGGTCACACACACCCCTTTGCTCCGGTCACACCCCCTCCCTTTTATGTGAGGTGTGTGTGTGTGTGACACCAGACTCTCCCCAAGCAACGCCCCGTCTCGCACAAAGTGATTCGCTAAAAAAACGGCTAAGTGTGGGTCATTTTCACTCAGTCTATTCTTGCATCATTATTAAGTGCTGGAACGTGGGGAGGGGCGCCTTTAGTGGACTCCATAGATTTAGACGGATGGGTGGCGGATTTAGTGTTTTTCACTCCCTCAGGTGAACTGGTGTTGCACGTTAAATCCAAACTGTATCCATTTCACGCTGGCGACGAGCTGTGACGAATGAAACCTCAGCAAGCGTCATGCTCTTTTGTAGGTTATAGTTTCTAACCTAAACATGAACCCATGCATTATTCGCTGCTTCTGCCACACTGGTCATCCTCGGCTTTGATCCTACTCGGCCTTGACCTTTGTAGCCGGTGCGTACAATCACGGTGCGGCTAGCGCACAGAGGAAGGTTTCCTTAAGCGACGATGTGCCGCTACTTAGCCGATAGGCCCTTGTTAAAGGACTTAGTAAGAGAGTTTTCTCTTACTCGGGGCCAAGATTTCCCTTTTACTTGTTAGAATTAACTAACGCCTTGAAACAAGGATTCCCTTAGAAAGGGAGTAGCTAAGATAGGTATTCCCTTTGGCTACAGACACTCACAGCACGCGCGACCGGTCGAGGTCGTGCGTCCAGCTGGATCAGTGTATTTTGTAAACTTTTTATATATTTAATATGTAGTTAGCCTGAATTAATTAAACTAATGTAAACTATATGTAATACTAATTAGAACTTACTAAATTCGTACCTAGCCGAAATGTAATGTACACACCTGTGTACTAACACGTGGCTGGCTGCCACGCCTCCACAAAGGCTCCTGCCCTGATTGGTTAAAATAACCAATGGGGCCAAACCTTTCGGACCGGTCAATACTGACCCCAACCGTAGTGTACTCACGTACACAACATAACTAAATGTAACCAAAATGTAACCCTGTTACATCCTCCCCCATCAAGACTATTGCTTACGCAATAAATCAATTCTAGTTGGAGAACTCCAACTGCCAGAACTTCTGGCTAACCATGAGCACCTTTAGTGGTGCTGAGGATTCACCTCGGGAAGAGGATGGAAACTATTCCGATAACTCGGAAGCGGATGCCCTTAAGGATATCTACCCAAAGGATGACCGCTCCGACACCACCGAACGGCGATGTCGGCAGTCCAATCCATTCTCCACACGTTGGGAAAATGCACTAACTCGTGCGCCACCTCTACCAACTACAGATGATGCATCCAGGTCGCCGAAGGCGACCATCACCAATGAACCGGACAAGGTTCATGAAGCCCGACATGCCGTACCGACACGGAAGGGACCTCGACTCAAAAGAAGGATAAGAACGAGGTCAAGAGAGGTTTATCCTCCTATACCCTTGGTCCTGCGGCTGTAATGCCGCGTGAAATTGCGCGCCGGAAACAACTCCGGGCCAAACTGCTAATGCCTAAGCAGTTCACTGTCAAGTCCTACCGAGCGCGCCTCCGGGAAACAGGCACGCGGTGCCATCGTAGAGATCCTCCGCGAGGTTCCCTACGTTCTCATACGGGACGAAAGTGTCGAGGACGCATAACGGGCATTCCGCGCTTGGGCGGAAGGGGAGAAGCGCCTCCACAACTTTGATGAGCTGTACAACAGCTTTTCCGAACCCGACGTTCGGGTAGAGAGGGCGTTACGCTTGGCGTATGCCCAGGCCAAAGCGCAGGGGCAATTATCTGCCTCTTACTACACGCGCCCTGCTCTCGATGTGGTGCCGGAGAGCAATCCAAACTCTGCATCTACCTCCGTCAAACTCCAAATTACTGGGAGTGAAGGGGCTTCTTCCACCCCTTTGGTCGTTGAATCGCAGCGGGATTCTCCCGCTCGAAAGTGTCAACGACGTCACGGCAATCCTGACGCAGGGGAGTCTCTGACTCCCAAGAACTCTGTGAATGTGGATAGCCTTTCAACTTCACCAGGTTGGGTCTCACCCCGATGATGGCGTCGCGCCATCAGGCGCTCCACAGGGTAATTTGGGGTACCCTCCGTAGAACTGGCGAAGGAGGTCGCACTATTGCGACGTGAGGTTCACGAGGGCTGTGATCGACACAGCCGTCGCATCCATGACGTCCAGGAAGGACTCCGCTATTAGGGGAGTGCGATTAACCGCGTCGAGAGGCGGATTGACTCTCTCGAGTAGGTCGCTGCGAAGTTTCGTGGTCGCATTTCGACCCTGACGGAGATGTTACTCCGTCCTGCCGTGCCTTACGGCTATCTGCCTTCCCAACCTCCTCCAAGAGGGGACCCGCATCCGGGTTCTGGTATGGCTTAAGCATACCCACATAGAAGGTTGGATGCGTACGATCGCCTTCGGGATATCCAAGGTATACGCCAAGCCCTTTCGGGCTAGTACCTTAAAAGGCCCCAAAAACCTGGGGCGCAGTTTGTTCCGTAACACGTTGGAAACTACATGTGTAGGAAGATTATTAGCGTTTAATAAAACAATCTCTCCTACTTTATACGCCCTTTCTTTACGCCGACCCTTGCGGTCTGCCTGTTCCTTTTGCTTGTCTTGGCTTTCCGCCATGGCATCGCAAATGTGTCGTAAGACACTAAGGCGCGTCGATAAGAACTTATCGATGTGCTTTCGCACAGATACAGGGCTGACATTAGGGAATCCTCCCCCCTCAAGCCTGGGCCACATACGTGGAGTCAACGGAACCCTCGGATTCACTAATCCGTTCACGTAAAACGGGGTAAACCCCGTAGACGCATGGACCGAATTGTTTGTAGCAAATTCGGCCATAGGAAGCATCTCACTCCAACGCTTTGGAGAATCCGGACATAAACTCCGTAGGATATCATGTAAAACGCGATTAACGCGTTCCGTTTGCCCGTCTGTCTGCGGATGATCCGCAGTGGACATAAGGAGCTTGGTGCCTAGTACCTTAAACAGCGCGCCCCAGAATTGTCCCGTAAAACGTGGATCCCGATCCAATACAACAGAGTTGGGTAGACCATGCTGTTGAAAGACACGATCTAGGAACACTTTCGCTGTTCCTTGTCCATCAATGGACTCTGGCATCGCCTCCAGGTGAGCCATCTTGCTTAAACGGTCTACAAAGACCAATATTCCGATGTTACCGGCCGTATCCTTCGGAAAACCGAAGATAAAATCCATACTAATGGATTTCCAACACTCCGCAGGAACGGACAAGCTCGCCAAAGGCACAAGTGAACTCGCAGAGGGTTTAACCCTCTGACACTTCTCAAAGGTGCGTATATACGCACCGACCCACTTATACATGTTCGGCCCCAATACAAAGCGCTTACAGCGCTGTAGGTCTTGTCCCGACCTAAATGACCCGCGGTGGGTCGTCATGTGCCTCAAATAGGACTCTATACTTTAGTTCCTCATCATGGGGAAAAATCACCCGCGGAGTGTCCTCCGCGTTCGTGCTATAATATAGCAAACAGTCACAGTACCTTTAACGGTGTAAACGAGCTTTAGCTCGACTTGACAGGGTTGGCTCAGACGAGCCAAGTCACTTGTCACCCAATGCGCTGATAAGCGCCGTACATGGTGGGTCTTTTTCATACGCCTGGCGTATGAGATCCACCACAGACGAGGTGATGAATGTCGCGTGAGCGAGCTCGTAATCGGGACGACGCGATAACGAGTCTGCAAGCACATTCTGTTTGCCAGGTTTATACTTAACCTCAAAGTTGTACTCCGCAAAGATGGAGAGCCAACGGGCCATCCGTTGGGAGAGATGAGGCGACTTCGTCTCTGTCCGTAAGGACGCGTGGTCAGTATATACCACGAACGGCTTTGAGCCGAGTAGGTGAACCCTAAATTTGACAAGGGCATACTTCATAGCAAGTAGCTCCTTATCATGAACGGTATAATTCCGTTCTGCAGCTTTAAGCTGCCTCGACTCAAACGCGATCACGCGTTCTCTTCCCGCATCGTCCGCTTGTAACAAAGCACATCGGATTGCGAAATCGGAGGCGTCGCAGACGACACTAAATGGTTTCCCAGAATCTGGGAGAGCAAGAACGGGATCTTTCAGCAAGCTCCCCTTTACCGCTTCAAAAGCGTTTTGGTGTTTGGTTTCCCAACACCAATCAACATCCTTCTTAAGAAGGTCGGTTAATGGCTTCGACATTTCAGCGTAGTTATCGCTGTACTTGTGGAGATAATTGGCTAATCCAAGCCACTTCCGTAAATCTCTAAGATTTACAGGCGAAGGCCACTCCACAATGGCTTTCACCTTCGCGGGATCCGCCCGCACTCCATCCTTACCGATGAATCATCCGAGGAAAGGAATTTCCTCAGCACCAAAGATACATTTGGATGCGTTTGCATATAACTTATGCTCCCGCATACATTCGAGCACCGCTAGAAGGTGTATCAGATGCGTCTGAACATCAGACGAGTCGCCTTCCGCGCGACTATGAACGAATATATCGTCGAAGTACGTCTGAGCGTACTTTCTATGAGGGCGGAAGAGTTGAGTCACCAATCGATTAAAAGTCGCTGGCGCATTCAAAATCCCCTGTGTCATACCAAGCCACTCCCACAGCATTCCACTAGGCGTGCTGACCGCTGTAAGCGAAATATCGGATGCTCGCATGAGCACCTGATAATACCCGTCCACCAAATCTAAGGCACTGTATACAGTACAGCCCGCCATATTATTCTGGAGGACAACCTTCCGAGGTATCGGAGTCTGCATGGGTACAGTAGCTGCATTCAGCTTGTTGTACGCATGCACAATGCGCCACTTTCCGTTCGGTTTACGAACACAAAAAGTGGAAGATGAGTGGTGAGACTTGCTCTCCCGTACCATCCCTGCCTCTTCTTTTCCCTTGAAGAATGCGTCGATGACGTCGCATTTCTCCTTGGGGAGAGGCCACTGCCTAGTGACGCAGTATTTGGTTCCAGGAACCAAATCGATTTCATGTCGGACTCCCCGATCCGATGGTAACCCCATCGGCGGGTTGTCATTAATGACATCTCCGAATTCCTTTAACAAGGAATGGTAAGGGTCCTCATGATCCGCAAGGATCTTGAGACCGCTTCGGGAATTCAATGCCTGTTTGGTTTGCACCGAAACTGACTCTTCCATCTTGGATGAGGAGTTCAACTCCTCTTCCGGACGCAACACGACAATTTCGTCGAGTTCACGTGCTTTCACAGCAGTTCCAAACTCGTTGAAGGACATCTCCTTCAACGACAACAGTTCGCCTACCCCAGGCAACCATTCAAGGCTTACGCCTTCTGTGACAACACCTTTCACACTATTCAGCATCCGATAGGACTGCTGAACACTGGCCTCGGGACTCATCCCGGGACCCAGATGGGGGAGTCATTTGCCCCATCTATTGGAAGCGCCTCGAGCCTATCCACAGAGGTCTTTACCTCTACCATCGGTGACTCGCCGGTCTCACCAATCACGGCGTAATCGGAATCAATTCCGACGTGCGGAAGAGACGAACTACGGGTCTCTTCGCTTGGAAGCGCCTCGCGCTTAACGACAGGGGTCTCTACCCCTACCACTGGAGTCGCAACTTGTTCGCCGATCACGGCGTGGTCGAAATCAATTCCGACCTGCAGAAGAGACAAACTACGGGTCTCTTCTCCAGGAAGCGCCTCGCGCTTAACCTCAGAGGAATCCACCTCTATCACTGGCGACTCACCAGTCTCGCCTATATCGGCGCGGGGATTAACCGCCGAATCCCCCTCGTTAAGGAACTCTTCCTTAACGCCATTGGGAATGATAATTTCCGACATCCCAATCTATGGAATCTCACGCCAGAATCGCTTTTGCGATCGATCAAAGGTGGGTTCATGACTCGCCAATGCTTCACCCGACCGCGGGTGCGTTGAGCCAATGGATTTAGACTTCCAGTCTATCCATGGCTCGTGGCGTTCCAGCCACTTCATGCCCAGAATGAGGTCATACCTCGAGTCCAAATCCAGCACTAGGCAACGTTCTAAGCTGTCGAAGTCTGCAAACTTCAGCTTAAGGTCAATCGAGACCTTGGGTACAGAAACCTGTACGCCCGTCGCAAGACGGACCGTGACAACGTCACGAGAACGTGCCTCTAGGGCGTCGGCATACAGCCGACTCTTCTCCACAGAAGCTCGTATGACATAGTTGTCAGACGCTCCAGAGTCTATTAAGACTCTCCAAGGATTATCAAAGCCTTTCACGTCCGCAAGGACGACCAGCAAACCTGGCTGGTACACCAACTCGGTGCTAGAAAGCACCATTTCCCTCGGGGCTTTGTGCTGTCGGCCCCTACCCTTGGGATTAACAGAACTGAGGGATCCCCCAGTAGGGCGCCCCGCACCTACTGGGAGCCGTCGTTTCCCGACGGCTTGGGCAAGGGCTTTTTCCCCACCTTGGTCCCTTGTAGCGAGTGTCTAGCTGGGGATTTTTCGGACATCGGTTCCTCAGATGATCCGTGATTCCACACAGGAAGCACCTTAGCGGCCTATTCCGCTGCAGCATTGCGAGGATCTCCTCTCCGAAGCCCTGCGGGAAGGAGTCAGAGTGACTCATAGCGGTAGGTTTCTCTTCCCCTTCGACCTGTCTCAGGTCCATGGGTTCAGGACCCACCTTAGAGGAACGAAAGCTCCTCTCCGCGTTGAACGCCATCTTGAACGCCTCCCCCAGGGATTGGGGTCGGCATCGGAACAGTTCCGAACGTGCTAGCCCTTCTATCAGGCCTCCCGTGAAGACGGGAATGGACACATCGTCCGAATACGCTTTCGCGTACATCCCTGACAACAGGGTCTTCAGTTCTTGGACGTATGTCTCCAAGTCCCTAGTGCCCTGGCGGCACCTCAAAAACTCCAGCCGATTCTGGAAAACCAGATCAGGCGTGGCGTACATGTCCATAAGCTTTTGCTTAAGGACTTCCCAGATTGGGAACACGTCCGTGACCGCATCCGGACAGGTAAACGCCCATGTACGGGCTTTGCCCCTAATATGGGTTAATGCAAGTCCCACTTGCAAGTGATCCTCGATCACATTCCCTGTGGCAAAGGCCGCTTCGACCTCGCGAAGCCACACATAAAGATTATCACCTTTTTCACCGGTGAATTCATTTATCTTAAAGGATAACGGAGGGAGCACCCCCGTAGACGCAGAATGACTTACGTACACAGTCGCCTCATGGGCGAGGAGGGAGTTAATCCTCTCGCGCACGGCATCAAAGCCCTGATCCACTAGGTGGCGCATGCCAACCGAGCCCAATATGGGTACTGGCCTCGTAAAGTCTTTCTGTTGGACGGGGGTTAGCCTAGCCCAATCGTCCTGTTTCATCCTTTGCAGAGGATGTTGTCTTCCAACGCAGATGTTGGATTGACGATAAGTGCTACCATATGTAGCCGGTGCGTACACGCACGGTGCGGCTAGCGCACAGAGGAAGACTTTCCTTAAGCGGCGATACGTCGCCACTTAGCCGATACTCCCTTATAAAAGGGCTTAGTAAAATATTGCTCTCTTACTCGAGGCCAAGATTTCCCTTGCTTTACCAGTTAGAATTAACTAACGCCTTGAAACAAGGCTTACCTTAGAAGGGAGCAGCTAAGGGAGGTATTCCCTTTGGCTACAGACACTCACAGCACGCGCAACCGGTCGAGGTAGTGCCTCTAGCTGAATCAGTGTATTTTGTAAACTGAGTATATATTTAGGAAAAGTCTAATGCGCCCCCCCAAATGAGAATTTTGAATATTTTTTCACAAAAAGTTAGGAAAGCGCTATTTTCCCCCCCAAAACATTATTTCCATGGATCAGCGCTTTCCTAAGTAATATCGAAAATTTCCAAGAAGAATTTCATTAAACCTACTAATCAAGATACTGGTGCCGTGGATATGATCGTAATTGAACCCAGAGATGAAGGAGAAGGCTAGTTCTTCTGCCGTTGCACTTGTTCAAATGAACATGTACTGTCATATAGGCACGCCAAGACACTTAGGTGGCGCCGATACGGCGAAGTTACCGAGCACCCACGTCTTCGGCATAACCACTCAGAATAGCGACTCAGCCTGTGGAATATGTTCTCTATGTAGATGAGCAGCAACCTGATGTCTCCCAGTGAGTCATGGCTGGCAAAATAACACGATGGATTTGCGTCTATACGGTATACATATAATCCAGAGAGACATCCCAGCACCAGCTCAACGTTCAATCAAAGCTATAGCGATGATGTTGTGAATGCCCAATGGTTTATTGTATCCTGAAGAATCTGTATTTAAAGGAGTAACAAATACAGAGCTTGCAGATCCACGTGGTCGAACGTATCTATAGGATTTTTTTTATGAAGATAGGCCTGCCAAAGTCTGACGAACAGTTCAAAAAAGAGCAGCTCAAAATGACCAATCTACGCCCGTAGGAGAAGGCAACATTACTGAGTATTGGGATGTACTCAATGACTTTCTTGAGATCCAAAACGCAAGAAAGTAATCCAGGATGAGGAGATGTGGCCTAATCAAAGAATCAAAATAGACTCATTCTATTGATAAGTAGCTTAACTCGTGCATAAATCCATTGGAGGCGGTGAAACAGGGCCTAAATCTCCGCAGATCGTAATAACACACACCCACTCGTCTTCAAAATCGCTCTTCCACATCCGTACGGTGCCTTCACTACCTGAAGGCGCGAGCATCGTGCCTGTGATATTCCACTCGACTCTCCAGACTCCGGAATCATGATGATGCTTCCGTGCAACTTCTTTCACCTCCGCTCGTAAATGATCATCTTGATGAATTGTAAGGCGCCAATACGTACCGTACGATCTTTACTCGCTATGGATAATAAATTGAATGATTTGACCATATTGGGTGCCCAACAGACGTCATGAATCGCATCGGTATTGTAATGGGGTGCCATTACATAATTGATATTCAAATTAGAATATCACAGTTTAATTTCAGACGCGTTGTCTGAAATTTAAATAAGAGATTATAAGTTATTATAATCTAATAAGGAAAAGTCGATTCGGTATAAATACCGAATCTTGCAGGTTAACTAATAGTACAGTTAGTTAAAGACTTGATATTATTATATTAATTAGTTAGTTACTATACGATTAGCCGCTAACCACCCATTTAATAAACACTCTTAATTTTGCGTTCTAAAGAATAAGTAAATACTTATATTTACTTTTAGTATAGGATTAGTTGTTACCAACTAATCCTGACCTAATTGTATTGCGCGCTTCCTCGCAAGATACAGTGTAAGCCTGTAACAGGATCAGTCCTGTTACAGGTATGGCCCACAAGATCAGCCACGACTTGCCACTTGCGATATGAATTGTTATAGCCCCAAACTTTTGCGGCGTCACTATTCCCGCCCACCATAATCATAGGTACATCAAACGTGATTTGTTCCATGACAAACACGTTGCAACATCTTTATCAGCTATAAATTCTTCTTGGAGTGGCCAATGCGACAAGTTCATGACGTCAATGGCTTCGTACATTCGCACCAATCCATCTTCAGAGGCGGAAGCCTGTTAAAGGCAAAAGACAAGTCGCACCACATTTCACTTTGCTCGAAAAATTCGCATGCAAACGTACGAGGCGCAGCCCCAAATGTCGAGGGGCAAATTTAACGTCGTGGACCGAATCTCGCGCATAAACGAGTTGAGCTTGATTACGCCATCCGTCTCGACATCCTATCGTAGGAACATGTGGTGACATGGCACTGACACTATCCGAAGTCGCCACAGGACCCGCGCCAGGCTTGTGAACATACACTCCTTGATCTTCCCAAATTGAAACCGTCCGATCAAAGGAACAAGACGCTAGAATTTGCCCAAATTCAGGATGAGCCCATTCAATTTTCCACACACTTGCTTGATGGGCATTCCATTCGTATTCCAGTCGTCATTCTTGTCCACTTTCTTGCCAAATTTTAATTTTTCGATCCGAACTGCAGGTGTCCAAGCGCTTGCCATAGAAATCAAAACTCATATCGTGGATAAAATCCGAGTGTTGCGACAGAAAACGTCGAAAGATTTTCTGGAGCGATATCAAGCTATTAGCGGAGGTAGGAAGCGTAGCGTCGAAAGGTTCGTACCATTGCATTCATCTTAGAAGTAGCTCAGCGATTGCGAGAAACTCGCGGTAGCAGCGCTGATGAGGTAAAAAATAGTTGATATATGGGAGTAAAATTTGATTGGCTGATCCATGGAAATAATTTTTGGGGGGAGGAGAGGGGGGGAAATAGCCAAAATGGGGGGCAAATAGCGCTTTCCTAGCTTTTTGTGAAAAAATATTCGAAATTCTCATTGGGTGGGGGTGCATTAGATTTTTCCTATATTTAATATGTAGTTAGCCTAAATTAATTAAACTAATGTAGACTATATGTAATACTAAGTAGAACTTACTTCATTCGAACCTAGCCGAAATGTAATGTACACACCTGTGTACCAACACGTGGCAGGCTGCCACGCCTCCACAAGGCTCCTGCCCTGATTGGTTAAAATAACCAATGGGTCCAAACCTTTCGGAACGTTCAATACTGACCCCAACCGTAGTGTACTTACGTACACAACATAATTAAATGTAGCCAAAATGTAGCCCTGTTACAACCTTGGCGTTTGGGTAGAGATCCATCTTGTCGTCCCACGTGGCTAGGCCGTTAACTAACTTTATCACCTCGGAGCCAATATCGTCAATCGGAATCCGCACCTGCGCGGTCGAGTAACGCTCACACATTGTCACTAGGCGGTCCTCGACTGTGTCAAAGTCGATCATGACGCAAAATGGAATGCCTAGCTCGTCTGCTCGGGCGTACTTGCGACCGATAGCGACGCTTGACGTGTCCACCTTGCATTCGAGACCTCCGCCACAAACACCTTCTCGATCTCCTCGGCGAAGTCGTCAAAGACCGAGTTGTTGCTCAGCGGTAGCAGAGACGCGAAAAAGACATGACGCCGCGCTTTTCGTCCCCCTCGCGGGTCGAAAAGTTGTGCTCAAAGATAGCCGTCAGCAGCCGGCGAATGCCAAAGGAGGGCTCGATGACCGATGGAACGAACTTCTCTTCACTCACCATCTTCTCTACCACCTTAATAGCTACCATGTCGCGCTCAAGCTTAAACTCTTTGCCATCGCACAGTGGGCCGAGGGTAGCCTCGCCCTTGGCAGTCAACTCGTCTTCGAAAGCCTGCGCACGTACGACATTGTCTTTTAACGAGTCGAGCGCTTCAATAATTACAGCCACGTCGGCCTTAAAGGTGCAGCCCATCTTGCCTTTGTTTGGCTTTATCTCGACGATCCGGCGCTTCTCGGGCTTGTCAAACTTGTGCGTACCCACCATTTCGACCTTGCTCTTCTTTGCTTGAACCGACAAATCGCAGCACGAGCGATCGGCGTGAACGGCACACTCGACCCAGCCGGAACTAAGCTTAATCTCTAGGTCCCAGCAGTCCGCTGCGTAGTGAGCCATCTATGTTTTTAAATGTTGGCGAAAACGCAGACGCTCGAGATCAATGCCAATGGCCTCGCAGAACTTGTACGTTCGCACGAGGTAGTACGCCAGACTCTCGTTTGCAACGACACCTTGCGACAGCTTCACCGCACGTAATTTGCACAGCCTTGCCGTGCGTTAATTGATTCGCTCTGGTCAACAGAGGGAGCTTCAAGTCTTTCCCAGTCGAAAATTTCGAGTGGCTTTTATCCTTCGGGTTGACAAAAAAGTCAATTTCAGCTTGCTGGAACTCACGCACACGCAGGAGTCCAGCACGAGGCGAGATTTCATTTCGAAAAGCGCTAACGATCTGGGCGCAGCCGAAGGGAACCATGCCAGCATTGTATTCTAGCAGACGACGAAAATTAAGGAATATACCCCGAGCCGTCTCGATCGCAGGTATCCCACCATTCCACCCTCATGACCAATGGAACACTTAAACATGAGATTAAACGGGATTGGAAAGCTCAGATCCGCACCAGTTCCAGATGCCTTGATGCTGTATTCCTGGAAAACTGCTGTATTTCATCGGGCGAGTAGGACTCTGCCATAGTAGCGTGTAGCTCGTGCTTTTCACACTCTTCTTTGATTAGATTTGGGTGCTTTGACAAAAAAATCTCAACATGATCCTCTAGCAGCTTGTCGGCACGCAAGAAGAAAAGTGAAGGGCCCACGAGTGGAGCAGTTGCTAATGTAACAAAACCGAAATTTACCAGAACGAAGCAATGCCAATGATTTCCATGTTTTTTGTTGCATCGCGAGAATAGTCGAACGATCTCCAGGTTAAACAAGAACATATAGAAGGTAAGGAACTTCTGGCCATCGGCGTAGCACTTATTTAGTGAGTCATGGTAAATCGCTCAAGCGCTAGTCCTGGTGAAGACGCATATGTAGATGTTTGGCGAGTTTGCAGCGTGCTGTCGTATCAAATCCTGCTAAAGTAGTTAAGTTCGTCCGCAATATTTCCCTTTAGATATATATAGCGAGAGTCGGGAGTCACATACACACCCCTCACATCAAAGGGAGGGGGGGGGTGACCGGAGCAAAGGGGGTTTGTGACCGCAGGCTGACCCTAAGGATAAAATCCTAAATTACCAAAAATGCATAAATGCTAAATGGCCACAATGGTCGCGTACTACTTGAAATTTGTATGCAGCCTAACACCAGGCTGCACACACGCGTAGCATATCAAATTTCCAACAGCTAATAATAACTTAATTTTTTTGTCCGCATCGGGTCAAGTGATCGCCAAAATGTGTGTGCTTTGCCTATTGATCAGACCGGCCGGCCAGCCGAATCACCTGGATGAGCCCAATTAATCAAGGAGTTTTCGGAAGATGATTTTGACCAATTAGGTGAAAAGATTTTAAAATATCGAGTTTTATGTAAGTCACTTTTTTGAATTAGTGTACGGTCAAGATGGGTTTTCTGTTCTCATCCTTGGTTGCATCGATACCCTGGGAGGGTGACAGTCATGGTCTTGAAATTACAAGTAGCCAAAATTTTGGAGGTTTTGGCTTCAGTGTCTTTTTATGGAGATGGAACCCCATTGCTGAAATATATATGCATTTTCAAGTTTAAATTTAATTTAACTTTCTAGTATTGTTATATTTGAGTTAAGTAACTTTACAAAATATACTTTCCGTTTTTATAAAGATAGACCAACCAAGACATCCGCTGCGTGGCATCCGTCGCGCATTAGCCCTTCACTACGCGAGATCATACCTGGTCAAAACTATCAGACCAGGTAGTATAAGATGTCTGCTACAAGTACAAGTATTTTCTACACTTGGATTGCAAAAGATGAGTGACATATTAGGTTAGACGCTCATTATGATAGTTTTACAACTGATACTACCGAAGGCGCTGGGGACAAGACCAATGGAAAGATTATGTGCAGGAACAGACCCAAAGTGAAATTTGGCAACACAATCACATCTTCAACAGACTATCAGACATGGGTGATGTAAAGAGCAGTGACTTTCCAGCTCAAAATTTATTATCAAGGCTATATGGCTGAAGGGCGGATAAGTGCAGTCCACGCAGGCCTGGAAAGGTTTCACCCACACAGTACGATTGGCGCGTTTACTAAGACATTGGCACGGAAAGTCGCTTTCACCAGAGGCGGTCGGCGCGTATATGCGTTAAATCGTGAAAAGACGGGCACTGGGGGTTCGTATTCTCTCCGGTATCGGTTAGAAAATCGATGTGCTAGGCAGGCAGATTATTGCTGCAGTTAACTAGGTCGACTTTGGGGGCCTTGTGTTCGCTCGGGACTGCATAGTTGTGAAAGCGCCGTAATCAAGTCGTGCACCACATTCAAAAGTCGTCATCGCAAGGTCATTGGGAGATGATTTGGGACATGAGCATCGTACAAGTGCGAGTAGTGGCGGAACATGAGAAGTGGAAGCCAACCACGGCGCGTCCAAGGAATCAAATTCAAATATGTTTAGCGAATCATTCGACAAATAGTTGAACCTCAGTAGCTAATTATTGAAAGAAAAACAACTAATGATTATTAGGATTTATCTGTTTAATTCTGTTGTTATTTGTATCTTGCAATGAGGCTCCGGAGGCAGTATCTTCTGCTACTCCTTGTGTTCGGCGTGATCGCTAAGAGCCTACTTACGGTGCGTCAATGGTAAAGTAGACACCCAAACACACTGACGTCGTATCGTGTCTGCTACGCAGTCCGCCTATGGTTCAACCCTTTCGATTCTGCTGCTCCTATGCGTCGTAGGAGTTTATTACTGGTACATGAAGCACACGGAAAAGTGCGTCTATGATGACATTGCTTGGAAGCAGGCGGAGGCTTCCGCTAAGCTAGATGCGCTGCAGGGTATTGGCGATGGGAAGGTTACGAAGCTTAGCATGGCCATGCGCAAAACCTCTTTCAAGCTCACCGAAGCGGACACGAGCATCATTACGTGCGTCTCATGTTGTTCTGCGTCCATCTTAACTATGTAGCGCTCTCATGAATGTCAAAATGATGGGATGATGATGTGCAGGAACCGGATTCGACAGCACTCGAGCAAGATGGGTGGACCACGGAAAGATCGTCAGAAGTTTCTTCAAAGAAACGCGAAGAAAAACAGAGTCAACACGGAGCTTCAGGAAATCAAAACGGCCGACGCTCTCAAGTCCGTTCCACCGCGTGAACGATTGAATCATGAGACTGGCTTGGTGGACCGAGGCAAGAAGAAAATTGAGAAGATTGTGGAGGAGGCAGTCGACGCGACACTGTAATTGGCAACTAGCGTTCATGTAGTCTATCGATACATTATGTGAAGCCTTGTTGCAAGTGACACAAACTAAGACAACGCAAACTGGCTGTAGAAATACAGGAGCGGCGCTACAAACAAGAAGCTGTCCATGCGGTCAAGACAGCCACCGTGACCCGGAAAGAAGGTGCCCGAGTCTTTTAGTCCAGCCACTCGTTTTAGGAATGACTCCACTAGATCTCCCACTATAGAGAGGACACTAATGACCACACCAATAAGAACCTGATGTGATAGAGGAACCACCTCTGATGAAGGCAGCAGCTCAGTGATCGGCTGCATCGCAGCTATGTGGTTTGAAAGACCAAAGAATCCGACGACTGTGAGGACGGTGGAGACGACTCCAGCAAGTGCCCCCACGAGCGTCTTTCCAGGGCTGACAAGAGGTGCCAATTTGGTCTCACCCATCCATGTTCCTGCTACAAGAGCAGCACTGTCGCAAACCCAGGCACAACAAAGTCCGAGAATCTGCAGTCCGAGCCCATACTTGCTCGAGCTGTACCGCAGCAAAATAGCGTGGCCGAAGCCGCACACGATATACTGCAGTGCAAACAGATCCAGCAGCAATTCGATAAGTACTGTAGCAGCCACACGATCGTCAGTGCATCTCTATCCCTTACAGCTCTGTCTCATTGCATTTCACCTGTTTGGTCCATTCTCTGGGCAGAAGCCATGTGAAACGCAGAGATTGCCAACATTGCGCCGAGGTGGAAAACGTCTGCAAACGATTAGTGACGAAGCAAAACCTTCAGAGATTCATTTAGTTTCCAACTCACCGTATACAGCTTTGACACCAGTCCATGCACCAGTGCACAGCACCGCTCCTAACGTAACCACGAACAGACAATGCAGCATCTTCTCCGTCGCCGCTTTTGGTTTGTGCGATACAATACGCGGGCAAACGGTGTTTGTGAACTCGATGAGTGACAAGCTGCAGAACGTGGTCGCTAGAAGCAACATGCCAACATCACAAATTAATAGACTCAACGCTATTGGTATGCCCACAGCCGCCGTAAGTACTCGCTTTTGCCAAGCAATTTTTGCCATTGGATAAGATTAACTAACGGGAATGTATTAATTGTTAAAACATGACCTTTCTCTGTGTTGTCGTGGTCTGAGAATAGTCCGTTCACATCCGTACCGAGACCTGGAGATTGAGTCGTTGAATTCGTCACATTACACCTACTGATGTAACCAACCAACTGGGTTTAGCCCGGGACCGATCCCGGGACCATCCGGTCCCGTAGTGAGCAGTGAACCACTCGACCACGGTCGGACTGAGACGTGGAGATTGAGGGCTCGAGTAGGTGTAATAAAAGCGGCCCTACAGCACACGCTTGATATGGCTTGCGCCTATCCCCACAAAATGGGGCGGTTCCTAAATATCCTAAGTTCACATCGGTATGCTTCGTTCTCCAAACACTAGAAGCGCTCTCGAGGTTCTTGACTGCCTCCTTGATATCGATCTTCATTGGCAGCGGCATTTTTGAACGTATCCCAATTTCTGTAATTAATATTTGAGTCCAACTGCTTCTCTTCCACAAACCGACGCAGCAGCGAGTTCTGCTTCGGCGTTCGACAACGAACAGTACTCAGCTTTTTTGAAGCTCCACCCGACAATATCTTAATTCATAAACATGACCATTGCACACACACTCTTCCTGTTCATTTTGTCCGCGGCAAAATCCCGTTAGTAACTTTTGATTCTCACAGATAATAGTAATTTATTTTCACAAGCTTCAACTTCCACCCTTCGATCCTTTTAAATATCGGGCAATTCGTTTGGCAATCTTGTATTGACTAGTGAGGCGTGTGGGTGCACGTGTGGTGAAGTGGAAGCTATATTTACAGTATATAAAAGATGGAATATGGTAGTTATCAATGCTTGGTATATTTTATCTCGCCAAACACTGCATACTAGCACGATGACGTTTGTTACGCTGGTGATTCCTTCAAACACTGAATACTAGTGACAAATATTGTGTCATGCCTTTAATAGGTGAACAATACGAACACGTAGTGTAGCTCGATGTTAGTAGCACGGAGCTTCTGTCTTCTAGCAAGATGCTTCAATTCATTACTAGTGCCAAGTGATGTTTCCTGTAGCGGTATGGGCGCTGGATGAAGCATTGGCTGAAATTCATTGAGCCAAACGAAAGCTTTTGCACCGGCCAGCATCTTCCCTCGAAGTTCACGAATGTACAACTGAACCTGGTCTTGACATTGTTTTCTAGTCTGTCGCACTATGTTTTGAAATAGATCTATAGCATGTGAGATCTTCATTTGTGGCCAGCGGTGAAAACGTCGAAGCAGCGCATTTTAGATTTTTGCTATCAAGAGCACACACAACACAAAACGGAACAACTGCGTTTAATCCGTCTGAGAGTTGGCTTGCATGCGGACCTGGCATTGGGTAGTATACGCAGTACGCAAGAGTTCTTGCATTGTGAGTTCTGGATCAGTCATTTCCATCCCTGGTGGTGATGGGGATTGGATAGAAGCCTTTACCTTGCGCATATCGCCACCTTGTCGCCGTATTGCACTGCTCATCAGTGTATTTTGCTCCATGCCACGGATTGCAACATTTGGAAAGTTGCTTAGAAACAAATACTTGTCTCCAGCTAACAGTCCGCGCAAAAAGGGGCCAGTGACAATAAATGACCCTACAACATATCCATCCGATGTAATCATGGGAAATCCCGCAAAGAAGCGCATACGACCATCAGCCACAAACGATCTCTTGACGAAACGAAGATCCTCGGTCGCATCCAGAATGACCGCATGCTCCGTGGTCATGACAACGTGAGCGTCCATTAGTACATTCAGCGGAAGCTCATGCTTCTAGAGCTCCACTTTAGACACTTTTGTCACCAATAAAACAAATCGAAACAATCTGGCAGCCCAACTCGGCCGCAGCATACTCGTACATTTCCTGACACTGCATCCATGAATCAGCTAAGTAGAGCTCTCACACCTTGTTTAAGGGTAGTCTCATTTATCGGAATTGGTTTTTTGGCCACTCATGACGTCTGCTATAGTCCGGCGCGTAATTGGACGGCGTGTTTGCGTTGAAATTCATTTAACTCAGAGGCGAGCGAGTGTGTCAAAATTTTCGCTACGCTTCTTGAGCCGCCGTCGCTGATTCTTGGTCAAATACTCAACAACAAAGGGGCGCTAGGCACATGATATAACAAGAAAACAGATTGTGAAGACGAACTGTCAGCAGTGCATAAGAGAGTCAAGACACAGACACAACTTACTAGTACAACGGCGGGTCCGTTTATGGCGGTGAAGCCAAC
>CM047588.1:1103259-1114909 GCA_026184515.1 Peronosclerospora sorghi | reverse complement strand
CAACTTACTAGTACAACGGCGGGTCCGTTTATGGCGGTGAAGCCAACGAAAACTCATGCGCCCTTGATATCATACTCAACAACAGAGGGGCACTAGGGCACATGATATAACAAGACAAAAAAATTGTGAAGACGAATTGTCAGCAGTGCATAAGGGAGTCAAGACATAGGCGCAACTTACTAGTACAACAGCGGCTCCGTTCATGGCGGTGAAGCCAACGAAAATTTATGCGCCCTCGGCTGCCCCAGTTGATCGGCTTGGGTGTTCTCGATTGTTTTCAAGTGGTTAAGTATTTTATTGTAAAAGATATTTTCAGCCAATCAGAGGCGACCTGCGACGGACACCTCGCGACGGCCAACTCGCTCACGGCTAATTTGGTTGTGATTGGTATGAATGTGGAAAAATAAGTGGAATTTTTTACCAATCAGGAGTGACATGCGACGGCCACCTCGCGACGGCCAACTCGCTCAATCAGATTACAGAGGGTTTCTGAGTAACTGTAAAAGATGATCAATCAGGTTACAGAGGGCCTCAGCGGTAACTGCCACGTATTGAAGTCAGCGCTGAAGTAACCACAAAGTAGTGGGTGAAAAAAGTGATTGACGTTGATTGTAGCCGGTGCGTATACGCAGGGTGCGACTAGCGCACAGAGGAAGACTCTTCCTTAAAGCGGTAGCTACCGCTACTTAGCCGATACGCCCTTGTAAAGGGCTTAGTAGGAGAGTTCACCTACTCGGGGCCAAGATTCCCGGGTTGGTTTACTACGTAGGCTTAACGGCTGTATTCCCTTTACGGGATGTAAGTAAAGGGAGGGCTCCCTCTTACCTACGACACTCACTGCGCGCGCGACCGGTCGAGGTCGTACGTCCGCAAAATAGAGTGAAATGTAAACTGAATATATTTAATATGTAATTAGCCTAAATTAATTTAAACTAATATAAACTATATGTAATACTAAGTAGAATATTCCTAATTCGTACCTAGCTAAAATGTAGTGTACACACCTGTGTACTGACACGTGGATGGCTGACACACCACCACACCAAGGGCCCCTGCCCTGATTGGTTAAAGTAACCAAAGGTTCAAAACCCTTCAAACCGGTCAATACTGACCTCAACCGTGGTGTACTCATGTACACCAACACTAAATGTAACTCGAATGTAACCCCGTTACATCATCCCCCATCAAGACTATTTCTCACGCAATAATCGAAATCTTGTTGGAGAAGTCCAACGCCAGTACCTCTGGCTGTCCATTGTACACACTCAGCGGTGCTATGGACGCAAACTATTCCGACAACTCGGGAGTGGACGCCCTTGGGGAGATCTCCCTAACGGCTGGCCATGTTGATAGCGCCGAACGGCGCTATCAGTCATCCAACCCATTCCACACACGTGAAGAAAACGCACTAACTCGTGCGCCACCGTTACCCGCTAGGGGTGATACCTCCAGGTTGCCACAGGCAACCACCACCAATGAACCGTCCTTGGTTCAAGAGGCCCGACGTGCCGGACGGGAACGGAAGGGACCTCGCGACCCTCAAAAGTGGGCTAAGAACGAGGTCAAGAGGGGTTTATCCTCCTATACCCCTGGTCCAGCGGCTATACTGTCGCGTGAAATTGCGCATCGGAACCAACCTGGGATGACATATCCGAATCGCCGAAGACGATCACCACTACTGAGCTGGACGCAGCTCAAGAGGCTCAAAATGCCGCACAGGCGTTACAAGCTTCCTTGCACGCCCCCCCATGCGCCCTCCATGGGCGGTATATCGTTTTAGAGGTCCTCGTGACCTCCCAAAGTGGGCCAGGAATGAGGTACAGAAGGGTTTAGTCTTCTATACCCCTGGCCTCGCGACTGTACAGCCGCAACTCATCACACGCCGGAATAAACTCCGGGAAAAACTGCTCACGCAGAAGCAGTTCACTGCTACCTCATATCGAGAGCGCCTCGAGAAACAGGCACAGGGTGCCGTTGTTGGAACCTCCGCGAGGTTCCCTTCATTCTCCTGCAAGGAGAATATGCCAAAGAGGCAGAGCAGAAGTTCCGCGCTTAGGCGGAGGGGAGAAACGTCTCCCCGAGTTTTTTTAAAGCTGTACAACAGCTATTCCGAACGTGACGTTCGGATAGAGAGGGCATTGTGCTTGGCGTTTGCCAGAGCCAAACCCATGGGGCAGTTACGTGCCCCTTATCTCATGTGCTATGCTAGCGCCCGTGCACTCACTAGGGTGCCGGAGCACAGTGCGGGCTTCGCATCTGCCTCCTGAGGGCTCCCAACTACTGGGAGTGAAGACGATTACCCAGCCCCTTTTGTCGTTGACTCACAGCGGGATTCTCCCGCTCGAACGCGTCAACGACGTCACGGCAATCCTGCCGCAGGGGAGTCTCGTATTCCCACGAACTCTGTGAATGTGGATAACCCTCCCACTTCACCAAATACTGGGTTGTGACCCCGATGATGGAGTCGCGCCATCAGACGCTCCGCCCCGTCCTGCCGTCGGGCAGCCTGTCGGCCGCCCTGCCGGGTAGGCCCAACAAACAAACAATAGATTCTTCTAGGTCGCTGGGGCCGTGGAAGGCGCCCAGTGCGCGATCCGTGGCGGCTACAAGCGCAGACCCGAGCTGCACCCGGTCGGGCAGCCTGCCGGCCGCCCTGCCGGGTAGGCCAAACAAACGGACAGGAGCATACAGGGCTGACATCGGGGACTCCTCCCCCCTCAAGCCCTGGGCCACACACACGTGGCTTCAACGTAACCCGCGTATTTACGAATCCGTTCACATTAAACGGGGTAAACCCCGTAGATGCATGCACCGAATTGTTTATGGCACATTCGGTCATAGGAAGCATCTCACTCCAACTCTTGGAGAATCCGGACATAAGCTCCGGAGAAAATCCATAACAACGCGATGAACGCGTTCCTTCTTGTCCGTCAATAGACTCTGTCACCGCTGCCAGGTGAGCATCTTGCTCAAACGGTCTACAAAGACCGAAACGCCGGTGGAATCGGCCTTCGGTAAAACCGAAGATAAAATCCAAATGGATTTTTAACACGCTTTTGGAACGGCTACTCCGCCATAGGCTCACCTTCATATTTATAGATGGACTTGGCCCACACGAACAATTGGCAATTTCCAACTGTTTCCTATAGCAGCTGAATCTGTAGAGGGTTTGACCCTCTAGCACGACTCACAAGTGCGAATATACGCACCGACCCACTTGTACATTTGGGTCACCAATACAAAGCGCTTAAAGCGCCGTAGGTCTTACCCAGACCTAAATGACCCCCGGTAGGGACGTCATGTGCCTCAAAGAGGACTTTATATTTCAGTTCCTCATCATGAGGAACAACCACCCGCGGAGTGTCCTCCGCGCTCGTGCTATAATATAGCAAACCGTCACAGTACCTGTAACGGTGTAAACGAGCTTTAGCTCGACTTGAAAGGGTTGGCTCAGACGAGCCAAGTCCATTCTCACCCAACGCGCTGATAAGCGCCGTACACTGTGGGTCTTTCTCATACGCCTGGCGTATGAGATCCACCACAGACGAGGTGAATAATGTCGCGTGAGCGAGCTCGTAATCGGGACGACGCGGCAACGCGTCTGCAAGCACGTTCTGCTTGCCAGGTTTATACTTAACCTCAAAGTTGTACGACGCAAAGATGGAGAGCCAACGGACCATCCGTTGGGAGAGATGAGGCGACTTCGTCGCTGTACGTAAGGACGCGTGGTCAGTATAAACCACGAACGGCTTTGAGCCGAGTAGGTGAACCCTAAATTTGACAAGGGCATACTTCATTGCAAGTAGCTCCTTGTCATGAACGGGATAATCCCGTTCCGCAGCTTTAAGCTGCCTCGACTCAAACGCAATCACGCGTTCTCGTCCCGCGTAGTCTGCTTGTAACAAAGCACATCCGATTGCGAAATAGGAGGCGTCGCAGACGACGCTAAAAGGTTTCCCAGAGTCTGGGAGAGCAAGAACGGAAGCTTTTAACAAGCTCCCCTTTAGCGCTTCGAAAGCGTTTTGGTTTTTGGTTTCCCAACACCAGTCAACATCCTTCTTAAGAAGGCCCGTCAATGGCTTCGCCATTTCAGCGTAGTTCTCGCTGTACTTGTGGAGATAGTTGGCTAATCCAAGCCACTTCCGTAAATCTCTAAGATTTACAGGCGAAGGACACTCCACAACGGCTTTCACCTTCGCGGGATCCGCCCGCACTCCATCCTTACCGATGAAGCATCCGAGGAAAGGAATTTCCTCAGCACCAAAGATACATTTGGATGCGTTTGCATACAACTTATGCTCTCGCATACATTCGATCACCGCTCGAAGATGTATCAGGTGCGTCTGAATATCAGACAAGTCGCCTTCCGCACGACTATGAACGAATATATCGTCGAAGTACGTCTGAGCGTACTTTCTATTACGGCGGAAGAGTTGGGTCACCAAGCAATTAAAAATCGCTGGTTCATTGTTTGGTTTTCACCAAAACTGACTCGTCCATCGTGGATAAGGAGTTCAACTCCTCTTCCGGACGCAACACGACGACCTCGTCGATTTCATCTGCTTTCAAAGCAGTCTTAAACTGTTTGAAGGACATCTCCTCCAACGACAACAGTTCGCCTACCCCAGGCAACCGTTCCAGGCTTACTCCTTCTGTGACAACACCTGTCACACTATTCAGCATCCTATAGGACCGCTGACTACTGGCCTCGGGACTCATCCCGATACCCAGATGGGGGGAGTCAATTGCCCCATCTATTGGAAGCGCCTCGCGCCTATCCACAGAGTTCTCTACCTCTACCACCGGTGACTCGCCGGTCTCACCTATAACGGCGTAATCGGAATCATTTCCGACGTGCGAAAGAGACGAACTTCGGGTCTCTTCGCTTGGAAGCGCCTCGCGCTTAACCACAGGGGTCTCTACCCCTACCACTGGAATTACCACAGGTAACATACCCGTCTCGCCTATAACGGCGTGGTCGGAATCATTTCCGACGTGCAAAAGAGACAAACTAGGGGTCTCTTTGCGTGGAAGCGCCTCGCGTTTAACCACAGGGGTCTCTACCCCTACCACTGGAGTTACCACAGGTAACTCACCAGTCTCTCCGTTCACGGCATGGGGATTAACCGCCGAATCCCCCTCGTTAAGGAACTCTTCCTTAACGCCATTGGGAATGATCATTTCAGACATCCCAATCTCTGGCATCTCACGCCAGAATCGCTTTTGCGATCGAGCAAAGGTGGTTCATGACTCGCCAATGATTCACCCGATCGCGGGTGCGTTGAGCCAATGAGCATAGACTTCCAGTATATCCATGGCTCGTGGCGTTCCAGCCACTTCATGCCCAGAATGAGTCCAAATCCAGGACTCAGGCAACGTTCTTAGCTATCGAAGTTTGCAAACTTCAGCTTAAGGTCAATCGAGACCTTGGGTACAGAAACCTATACGCCCGTCGCTAGACGGGCCGTGACAACGTCACGAGAACACCCCTTTAGGGCCTCGGCATACAGCCGACTGTTCTCAACAGAAGTCCGTCTGATATAATTGTCAGACGCTCCAGAGTCTATCAAAACTCTCCAAGGCTTATCAAAGCCTTCATGTCCGAAAGGACTACCAGCAAACCTGGCTGGTACACCAACTCGGTGCTAGAAAGCACCGCTTCCCTCGGGGCTTTGTGCTGTCTTCCCCTACCCTGGGGTTTAACAGCACTGAGGGGTCCCCCAGTAGGGCGCCCCGCACCTACTGGGAGCCGTCGTTTCCCGACGGCTTGTACAAGGGCTTTTTACCGCCCTTGGTCCCTTGTAGAGAGTGTCTTGCAGGGGATTTTTCGGACATCTGTTCCTCAGATGATCCATGCTCCCACACTGAAAGCATCTCAGCGGCCCATGCCGCTGCAACATAGCTAAGATCTCTGCCTCGAAGCTCTGTGAAAAAGAGTCAGAGTGACTCATTGCGGGAGGTTTCCCCTCCACTTCTACCTGACTCAGGTCCATGGGTTCGGGACCCACATTAGAGGAACGAAAGTTCCTCTCGGTGTTAAACGACATCTTAAACGCCTCCCCAGGGATTGGGTTCGTCTTCGGAATATCTCCGAACGTGCTGGCCTTTCTCTCACGCCTCCCATGAACACGGGATTGTACACATTGTCCGAGTACTATTTCGCGTACATACCTGCCAACAGGGTCTTAAGTTCTTGGATGTATGTTTCCAAGTCCTTAGTGCCCTGCGGCACCTCAGAAACGCCGGAAGATTCTGGAAAACCAGATCAGGCGTTGCATACATGTCCATAAGCTTTTGCTTAAGGACTTCCCAGTTCGGGAACATGGTCGTGACCGAATCCTAACACGTAAACGCCCATGTACCGGTTGTTCCCGTAAGATGGGTAAGTGCAAGTCCCACTTGTAGGTGATCCTCGATCACGTTCGCGGTGGCGAATGCGGTTTCAACCTCTCGAAGCCACACATAAAGGTTTTCACCTTTCTCGCCGGTGGATTCCTTTATCTTAAAGGACATCGGAGTGCGCACCCCCGTAGACGCGGAATAACTCCCTCGAAGACTCGCCCCATGGGCGATAAGGGCATTCACCCTTTCACGCACGGCATCGAGAACCTGCTCCACTAGATGGCGCATGCCATCCTCACTCAATATGGGTAACAGCCTTTTTAAAGGCTTCCTGTTGGACGGGGGTTAGCTTACCCCAATCGTCCTGATCCATCCCTGCATAGGATGTTGATCACCAACACAGGTGTTGGATTGGCTACCAGTGCTACCAGATGTAGCCGGGTGTGTACACGCACGGTGCGGCTAGCGCACAGAGGAAGACTTTCCTTTAAGCGGCGTTCTCCGCTACTTAGCCGATACGCCCTTATGAAAGGGCTTAGTAGGAGAGGCTCTCCTTCTCGTGGCCAAGATTCCCGGGACGGTTTACAGATAGATTTCGCTAACCCCTTGTAACAAGACTTCCCTTATAAAGGGAGGTAGCGTAAAGGAGAACTCCCTTAGGATACAATACTCACTGCGCGCGCCACCGGGCGTGGTCGCGCGCCTGGCAGTCTTAAGTATTTTTGTAAACTGAATATATTTAATATGTAATTAGCCTAAATTAATTTAAACTAATATAAACTATATGTAATACTAAGTAGAATATTCCTAATTCGTACCTAGCTAAAATGTAGTGTACACACCTGTGTACTGACACGTGGATGGCTGACACACCATCACACCAAGGGCCCCTGCCCTGATAGGTTAAAATAACCAAAGGTTCGAGACCTTTCAACACGGTCAATACTGACCTCAACCGTAGTGTACTCATGTACACCAACACTCAGTGTTACCCGAATGTAACCCCGTTACAAATTATGCTCTCGCATACTTTCGAGCACAGCTCGAAGGTGTATCAGATGCGTCTGAACATCAGACGAGTCGCCTTCAGCACAACTATGAACCAATATATCGTCGAAGTACGTCTGAGCGTACTTTCTATGAGGGCAGAAGAGTTGAGTCACCAAGCGATTGAAAGTCGCTGGTGCATTTGAAAGCCCTTGTGGCATAACAAGCCACTCCAACAGCATGCCACTAGGCGTGCTGACCGCTGTAAGCGGAATTTCAGACGCTCGCATGAGCACCTGATAATACCCGTCCACCAGATCTAAGGCACTGCATACAGTACAGCCCGCCATATTGTTCTGGAGGACATCCTTCCGAGGAATCGGAGTCTGCATGGGTACCGTAGCTGCATTCAGCTTGTTGTACGCATGCACAATGCTCCACTTTCCGTTCGGTTTACTAACACAAAAAGTGGAAGATGAGTGGGGAGACTTGCTCTCCCGCACCATCCCTTCCTCTTCTTTCCCCTTGAAGAATGCGTCGATGACGTCGCATTGTTCCTTGGGGAGAGGCCACTGCCTAGTGACGCAGTATTTGGTTCCAGGAACCAAATCGATTTCATGTCGGACTCCCCGATCCGGTGGTAACCCCATCGGTGGGTTGTCACTAATGACATCTCCAAATTCCTTTAATAAGGAATGGTAAGGGTCCTCAGGATCCACAAGGATCTTTAGACCGCTTCGGGAATTCAATGCCTGTTTGGTTTGCACCAAAACTGACTCTTCCATCGTGGATGAGGAGTTCAACTCCTCTTCCGGACGTAATACGACGACCTCATCGATTTCATCTGCTTTCAAAGCAGTCTCAAACTCGTTGAAGGACATCTACTCCAACGACAACAGTTCGCCTACCCCAGGAAACCGTTCAAGGCTTACGCCTTCTGTGACAATACATGTCACACTATTCAGCATCCTATAGGACCGCTGACTACTGGCTTTGAGACTCATCCTGAGAACCAGATGGGGGGAGTCAATTGCCCCATCTATTGGAAGCGCCACGCGCCTATCCACAGAGGTCTCTACCTCTACCACCGGTGATTCGCCGGTCTCACCAATAACGGCGTAGTCGGAATCATTTACGACGTGCGAAAGAGACAAACTTCGGGTCTCTTCGCTTGGAAGCGCCTCGCGCTTAATCACAGGGGTCTCTACCCCTATCACTGGAGTCGCAACTTGTTCGCCGGACACGGCGTGGTCGTAATCTGTTCCGACCTGCAGAAGAGACGAACTTCGGGTCTCTTCTCTAGGCGCCTCGCGCTTACCCTCAGAGGAATCCACCTCTATCACTGGCGACTCACCAGTCTCGCCGTTCACGGCGTGGGGATTAACCGCCGAATCCCCCTCGTTAAGGAACTCTTCCTTAACGCCATTGGGAATGATCATTTCCGACATCCCAATCTCTGGCATCTCACGCCAGAATCGCTTTTGCGATCGATCAAAGGTGGGTTCATGACTCGCCAATGCTTCACCCGACCGCGGGTGCGTTGAGCCAATGGACTTAGACTTCCAGTCTATCCATGGCTCGTGGCGTTCCAGCCACTTCATGCCCAGAATGAGGTCATACCTCGAGTCCAAATCCAGTACTAGGCAACGTTCTAAGCTGTCGAAGTCTACAAACTCCAGCTTAATGTCAATCGAGACCTTGGGTACAGAAACCTGTACGCCCGTCGCAAGACGGACCGTGACAACGTCACGAGAACTTGCCTCTAGGGCCTCGTCATACAGCTGACTCTTCTCAACAGAAGCCCGTCTGACATAATTGTCAGACGCTCCAGAGTCTATCAAGACTCTCCAAGGCTTATCAAAGCCTTTCACGTCCGCAAGGACTACCAGCAAACCTGGCTGGTACACCAACTCGGTGCTAGAAAGCACCGCTTCCCTCGGGGCTTTGTGCTGTCGTCCCCTACCCTGGGGTTTAACAGCACTGAGGGGTCCCCCAGTAGGGCGCCCCGCACCTACTGGGAGCCGTCGTTTCCCGACGGCTTGTACAAGGGCTTTTTCCCACCCTTGGTCCCTTGTAGCGAGTGTCTCGCAGGGGATTTTTCGGACATCTGTTCCTCAGATGATCCATGCTTCCACACTGAAAGCATCTCAGCGGCCCATGCCGCTGCAACATAGCTAAGAGCTCTTCCTCGAAGCTCAGTGAAAAAGAGTCAGAGTGACTCTTAGCGGGAGGTTTCTCCTCCGCTTCGACCTGACTCAGGTCCATGGGTTCGGGACCCACATTAGAGGAACGAAAGTTCCTCTCGGTGTTAAACGACATCTTAAACGCCTCCCCAGGGATTGGGTTCGTCTTCGGAATATCTCCGAACGTGCTGGCCTTTCTCTCACGCCTCCCATGAACACGGGATTGTACACATTGTCCGAGTACTTTTTCGCGTACATCCCTGCCAACAGGGTCTTAAGTTCTTGGATGTATGTTTCCAAGTCCTTAGTGCCCTGCGGCACCTCAGAAACGCCGGAAGATTCTGGAAAACCAGATCAGGCGTTGCATACATGTCCATAAGCTTTTGCTTAAGGACTTCCCAGGTCTGGAACACGTCCATGACCGAATCCGAGCAAGTAAAAGCCCATGCACGGGCTTTACCCGTAAGATGGGTCAGTGCAAGTCCCACTTTCAAGTGATCAGCGGTCATATTCGCTGTGGCGAAGAACGTTTCGACCTCTCGCAACCAAACGTAAAGGTTGTCACCCTTCTCTCCGGTGAACTCCTTTATCTTAAACGATAATGGGGGCGCACCCCCGTGGAACTACCTCCACTACAACTCGCCTCATGATCGATGAGGGCATTTACCCTTTCCTTTACGGCCTAAAGGCCCTGCTCCACTAGGGGATTTATGCCCTCTTCCCCCGTTAAGGGTAACAGCCTTTTAAAGGCTTCCTGCTGGACGAGGGTCAAACTTTCCCAATCATCCTGATTCATCCTTTGCAAAGGATGCATAGTCTACCAACACAGGTGTTGGATTGACTACAAGTGCTACCAGATGTAGCCGGTGCGTATACGCACGGTGCGACTAGCGCACAGAGGAAGACTCTTCCTTAAAGCGGTAGATACCGCTACTTAGCCGATACGCCCTTGTAAAGGGCGTAGTAGGAGAGTTCTCCTACTCGGGGCCAAGATTCCCGGGTTGGTTTACTACGTATCCTTAACGGCTGTATTCCCTTTACGGGATGTGAGTAAAGGGAGGGCTCCCTCTTACCTACGACACTCACTGCGCGCGCGACCGGTCGAGGTCGCACGTCCGCAAAATAGAGTGAAATGTAAACTGAATATATTTAATATGTAATTAGCCTAAATTAATTTAAACTAATATAAACTATATGTAATACTAAGTGGAATATTCCTAATTCGTACCTAGCTAAAATGTAGTGTACACACCTGTGTACTGACACGTGGATGGCTGACACACCACCACACCAAGGGCCCCTGCCCTGATTGGTTAAAGTAACCAAAGGTTCAAAACCCTTCAAACCGGTCAATACTGACCTCAACCGTAGTGTACTCATGTACACCAACACTAAATGTAACTCGAATGTAACCCCGTTACATTGATGTAGGAGGTAGTAATACTTAATAGAACGACATTTCCCCTGAACTACGCAGATCTCTGGCGGCCCTCAAAAACCTTTCTTTTTTTACTCCATACAAAAACCAAGTGTAACACAAGGTAGTCGGTAAGCGCACACCCTAGTGAGTGAAGCAGCATCCATTTGGAGTGCGCTAGTGTTGGGGGCAGCCTGGAACTGCCTTTTGAAGTGCACCCCAAGTGTAATTGATTGATTTGTTGGTTCGGACGGAATTACTAAGTACCCGGGAAGTAAAACAAGGAGGACTGGCTTATTACCTCTTTGTGTTGTTAATTAAGTGAAATTATAATAATTTTCAACCCCTTCACGACAACTGGTGCCGCGACACATGGGTAGCCCCAGAAGATGTAGTACATCCCTATCACGGACCCTTGTTGGTTGTGATAAGTAGAATGCGGACCCAAGTTGGTTGCATTGGGGGCATAGCAAAAAGCAAACAAAATAAAAACAAAGATACATGTTTACACGAGAACTGGAGTTTGTTTGAGCATGTGGATTAAATAAGTTGCAAGCTAGCGTTCATTGACGCAGCGTGTTTAAGTTGAGGACTTATAATGAAATAAAGTCTATAAGTGATCAGTGAATTAAGAATAAGATGTGGAATATGTATAAGCGAGATCGCACGAAGAGAAACCTATCAGGGTATTAAGGGTGTGAAACCTGTGCGGCCACAACTA
>CM047588.1:1092946-1103249 GCA_026184515.1 Peronosclerospora sorghi | reverse complement strand
AAACCTATCAGGGTATTAAGGGTGTGAAACCTGTGCGGCCACAACTAAGCGTACGAGGAGAAACCTGGCAGGGTACCAAAGGTGTGAAACCTGTGCGACAACAACAAAGATCGTACAAAGAGAAACCTGTCAGGGTACTAAAGGTGTGAAACCTGTACGTCATTGTAAAATAAAATGAAGAAAAAATCAGAGCATCGAGGACGACTGTATGGGAGATATCCAACAGGACCTAACAGGTCTAACGGATGCAAAATTTATGCAGAGTCATGGGATGTTATTAAGAAAAAAAATATGCCATGAGGCGATAAACCTGGACGTCGCTGATAACCTTATACAAGGGGTATTTAAGTTGAATAATTGAGGGGCTACACCTATATAGTGATCAGAAGGATGCAGAAGAAATTGCGCTGCAAGTCAGTTAGTTGGGATTTGATAATATGAGAGTAAGACAGACCGTACGACGTGGAAGAGTAGACCCCCCCGGACAGTATAAGTGGATTCACCAGGGTGACGAGCCAGTGAGTGAGCTACCTGTTGCATGAAAAGAAAATGTATACGAAGGAAGAAAGAAGCAGAAGTTGACTCACTGGGGCCAAAGGATTCCTACGGAAGGGGGTCATATACTGTGATTATTCTGGAGGACAGAAGTTCATGCATGAATCATGAGAGTACGCGCATTACCTGTGAAGAATTAATACGGCCGGCCGGTAATTGGTGTGTAATGTTGAAATTTTGAGAAAAAAGAATTTTCGACCAATCAGGAGGGACCCGCGACGGCCACCTCGCGACGGCCACCTCGACCCTAATCAGATTATGGAGGGTTGAGTGAAGTTGGTGTGGGATACTGGAGTTACGGAATTTTCTACTAAATAAAGCCTAGTGGACGCTATTGCCAACTGATTGTCCGGGAGACTTACTAAACTGAATTCGGTCGAAGCAATCTCGACTCACAAACATTCTATACAAAGAAGTGACTAGTGAGACACCTACCTGAAGCACACATCCCGTCCAAGCTAAATTAACGTTGAAATATTTCACTGAAAGAAGAAAACAATGTTGGTGAGGGATTACGACTTCAAAGGGAAGTCAAGATGGATAGTACGGATATGGTAGAGTCCCTCTTGAGTTTGAAAGCAATAAGACGGGAAAATGATGAAGCGAGGAGCAACAACGAAGGTGTTTCCATCAGTGAGAATGCAGCCCCAGATCTAAATGCCTCAGCGTCCACACCAGCATCAGCGTCCATGTCTATGTTATCATCGACCAAGGAAGAGGAGGAAGATTTATTAAAGATGCAACGTGCCCGCAAAAGTACAAACAATCCAGCGCAAGAAATATATGACTTGTATAATCAACAATGTCGCACCAAAGTATGGATCATAAGGACCAAAAAAAGGTTCATGTACAAGTTAGACCGAATGGGAGTTAAGCGCAAGAGAGGTGGTGAATGGGAAAAGGATGAAATAGATTGGTTAACGAACATGATGGAGCAAGAGGCAACTGCCACCGAAGTAGTTGAGAAATATCCAGTAAAATTCCCGCAATGAACGAGGATACGTACTAGAGCAGCGGTGCAAAAGAGGATGCAAATGATAGGTCGGTCTAGGAAAGATACAACTCAGACACCACCGAACCGAGAAAGCAACCAACGTCGCTTAACTAAAGGGCACGGCAGAAGATGGATGAAGCGAGAAGATGACGTTTTGATAGAAGCGATAAAACGTGGAAATATGGATACAAAAGTTATTGCAAAAAAGTTGAGTGACGTCACAGATAAGGATGGAAATAAACTAATGCCAAGGACAGAGAGTGGAATTAGGCATAGTCTCCTTCGATTGAAGAACCAGTTGCGTAGTGCCACACACTCATTCATACAACCAATATCCACATCATATCAAGATAGTATCGTAGAAAATGAGGAAGACAAAAGTTGCACTGACCAAACAGTATTCGAAAGCCAGATATTGGGACCTGAAGAAGAAGACCTGTTAAACCAATTAGATATCGCGGGTATGGAGCATCGAAATGTGGCGACCCAAGCATGTGCATTTATGGGTGTACAGTCGATGGGTTCTCCATTAAACAATGAAGAATCCATAAGAGCTGTAGAATATGAGGAAGAAGAGAAGTCAGCTCCTCCGCTAGAGATTGAGATTGATCCAATAGTATCACAGGTGGTTGAGCAGATGGTATCTGATAGTCAAAGATTGAGATTAGAGGAGGAGGACAAGCAGAAACAGTCAGTCGAATAAATTCCACATCCAACAGAACGATCTACAATAGCGAATGAGGATGAGAACGTAACCGATGCAGATAGGGAGTATCCCACTATGGAAGTCCAAGAAACGGACCCTAGGAGTGGACAGACGATAGAAGCTTCATTAGATGGTGATAAATCTGGGCACACTATATAATGTGAGGAAGAAGAGAAGACAGCTTCTCCACTAGTGATTGATCTGGCTGAGTCGACAGAGGATTCGGATTCCAGTGCAAGTAATAGGGATGAAATGGACTTGGTCTTGGGAGAAGATGAGATGCACGGTAATATATAATGTGGAAACGTGGAAGAGGAAGATGAAGTTACCACGGGTAGTGTTGATGTATCTACAACTGAAGATATTGAAAATGAAAAAGTCATACGGAGAAGTCTTGAGTCACCTCACCCCAATGACGGATGTGGACGCAGAAATAACTCAAACAGTGACTCAAAGGTCAGATGAGTATCGGAAATACACATTCAGCAATATTTTGGTTCCAATAGACCAACCACAATTATTGTGGAAAAATAAGTGTCACCCAGGGTCAACCGCAAGGCAGGTGATATCACGCATGAAAGATGTTGAAAGGGAGTGGTGTCAAGAAGTTGATAACGTCACTGTTGATCCAGAAAATATTATTAGTGTGGCCAAGTCTTTGGACTTTCATCGAAAACTTGGTGGAAAACAACAACTCAGAGCCATCAATCCAGAAGATGCAAGAAATGTATTATTGGTGGTCACGCTATTATTAAGAGAATCGGAGTCTCTGGCAGTTTTCCTTCGGGAATGTTGGGGTGGAGGTTATGGACCATGTAGAGATGAATTGTGCTGTCTATGTATTATGTCACAATACCACAGTTTAACTATCATGGAACTTGCAGGCATTGGTTGTACTTCAAATTGAAGGAAGTGTATAAGGATAATTTCACGTCAGTGAGTGACTATCTCCTCACTATGTACTTAATAACACACTTGGAAGCACGTAGTGTTACCGATCCGATCGAGTACAAGTATGAATGGGATCCAAAGGATGTTTCGTCAACAATGGATCTTCATGTGACATCTTATGGAGTGGGGCAATGTTTAGCTAAAAAATGGAAGACATACGACAATGATCACGGTCCCGATCATTTCATGCCGTTAATGGAGGGGTGTTATATTTACAAGTAACTGGAGATATTAGGACTGAGTGTATAAATACGAATCAAGTCAGCCTACAGAGATGGGATTATGGAAGACTTTGCGTCGTACGATATCACGAATTGAGTTTTCTGGACTGGGGAATAGTATTATCAGTTGGATTCCGATACGTAATTATAACCACCGCTAATGTGGGGGATATACGCAAGAACATCTACAAACTGCGATGGTTACCCGTGGTCAATATCATGAATTATGTCAGAAGATTCAGCACAATCGATAAATTGACTAGAGAACCGGCACCTCCATTACTGCAATTAATGACCAAAAGACAGACTATTGAGTCGCTGAGGTCTGCATCAGTGATGTCGGAGATGGAACAGACGCAAGTGTAAAAGGAGTTTCAACGTACGCTAGATATGGACCAATTGAAAGTTGTACGAGCAGCTGTGGAGACGAAAGGAATTGTTCTATATCGTGGTCCTTACGGATGTGGAAAAACATTTACAATTACTGCGATTGTGTTAACGCTACTAGCGGTGTTTCCACGGGGTCGCATTGCTATCGTCTCAGAAACTAATGCAGCCATTGATGAATATCTTAAGAGGTTTATGGACTCCAAGGTGATACCGGATCACGATATAGTAGGGTTGGGTGAGATAAAGGGTACGATGGCATTACCAGAAGCTGAACATTACCGGCGGAGGTTTTTTTCGGAAATATTACAACGAGAGCTACGTTCATTGGAAGGGAGTGTGGTTCGCAAATATATTGCTGCCAGATTGAGAATGAAGGAGGTGGAGAGATTGGAGCAAGCGCATGTAATTATTGCTACTTTGACCCAATTAGGACGAACAGACTACCACACGATATCTTACAATGTAATCATTAATGGTGAAGGAGCTCAAACGGCAGAGGTAGCGTTACAAGCTATCAGACCAAAAGTTGAAGTTCTGGTATCTGTAGGTGATCCCTATCAGCTTTTTGAGTACTCTCCCATAAGTGAAAAGTTAAGACACCGGTTTCACAGTGGAGCCCGCCGTCATAAAATTACCTAGGGGTTGTTGCATTCTATAGAACATTTTCGCGCTACCCATCAGTTATTACCAGTGTTTCCCGGAATCACAATGAATGCAGAATTTAGAAGTCATCCGAAAATCACGAGATTGTTACAAGTATTTTATCCGGATACAATCCGAGATAGAGCAGCCATATCGAAGGATTATTTGAGTGGTATGCGTTTCAATAGTCTGGACGTGGTTGATTGGGGTAAGCCAGTTGATCGCAATCTTTCTGGAAAGCAAAGTATCAAGAGTGATCGAGTTATTTGGATTAGCTGCCAAGAGAGAGTGAGAGAGATGGAACGTCAAGAGTTCAGGCATACTAATATTATTGAGCTAGAAATGGTCATATACTTATTGCGGAAGAAATACGGTATGCTGGAAGGCGAGACGCGAAGAACAAGAATAGCTGTGAGAAATCATTGTTAATTATTTCACCATATCAAAATCAAGTCAAGGTTATACGAAGGAAATTAAATTACATGGGTTATGTGTATGACGAATATCTGGATATTGAGGTAGCTACGACCGACTATAGTCAGGGTCGTGAAGCAAATATCGTTATCGTATCTATGGTTCGATCACACGCGCTGGGATTCCTTGACGGATACCCATCAAAATCATTAGTGACACTTAGCTGAGCTCGGGATTACCTCTTCATAGTTGCGTCGCGTTATGTTTTTGAATGCGAGAGTACCTGGAAAAGGGTGATTAACATATGCAAAGAAAATGAGGTTCCAGTTTTCACGACAAATATGGATGCAAACGAGGCACGTAAATATCTGAAGCATGATTGTTAAGAACTATGTGTGTGCGTGCCTTTTGCTCGCATACGCTGAAGTTACGCAAGGGGCGATTGTGGTGAAGGGGGGAAGCTATATTTACAGTATATAAAAGATGGACTATGGTAGTTATCAATGTTTGGTATATTTTATCTCGCCAAACACTACATACTAGCACGATTACGTTTGTTACGCAGGTGATTCCTTCAAACACTGAATATTAGTGACAAATATTGTGTCATGCCTTTAATAGGTGAACAATACGAACACGTAGTGTAGCACGATGTTAGTAGCACGGAGCTTCTGTCTTCTAGCAAGATGCTTCAATTCATTACTAGTGCCAAGTGATGTTTCCTGTAGCGGTATGGGCACTGGATGAAGCATTGGCTGAAATTCATTGAGCCAAACGAAAGCTTTTGCACCGGCCAGCATCTTCCCTCGAAGTTCACGAATGTACAACTGAACCTGGTCTTGACATTGTTTTCTAGTCTGTCGCACTATGTTTTGAAATAACTCTATAGCATGTGAGATCTTCCTTTGTGGCCAGCGGTGAAAACGTCGAAGCAGCGCATTCTAGATTTTTGCTATCAAGAGCACACACAACACAAAACGGAACAACTGCGTTTAATCGGTCTGAGAGTTGGCTTGCATGCGGACCTGACATTGGGTCGTATACGCAGTACGCAAGAGTTCTTGCATTGTGAGTTCTGGATCAGTCATTTCCATCCCTGGTGGTGATGGGGATTGGATCGAAGCCTTTACCTTGCGCATATAGCCACCTTGTCGCCGTATGCACTGCTCATCAGTGTATTTTGCTCCATGCCACGGATTGCAACATTTGGAAAGTTGATTAGAAACAAATACTTGTCTCCAGCTAACAGTCCGCGCAAAAAGGGGCCAGTGACAATAAATGACCCTACAACATATCCATCCGATGTAATCATGGGAAATCCCGCAAAGAAGCGCATACGATCATCAGCCACAAACGATCTCTTGACGAAACGCAGATCCTCGGTCGCATCCAGAATGACCGCATGCTCCGTGGTCATGACAACGTGAGCGTCCATTAGTACATTCAGCGGAAGCTCATGCTTCTAGAGCTCCACTTTAGACACTTTTGTCACCAATAAAACAAATCGAAACAATCTGGCAGCCCAACTCGGCCGCAGCATACTCGCACATTTCCTGACACTGCATCCATGAATCAGCTAAGTAGAGCTCTCACACCTTGTTTACGGGTAGTCTCATTTATCGGAATTGGTGTTTTCGGCCAATCATGACGGCTGCTATAGTCCGGCGCGTAATTGGACGGCGTGTTTGCGTTGAAATTCATTTAACTCAGAGGCGAGCGAGTGTGTCAAAATTTTCGCTACGCTTCTTGAGCCGCCGTCGCTGATTCTTGGTCAAATACTCAACAACAAAGGGGCGCTAGGCACATGATATAACAAGACAAACATATTGTGAAGACGAACTGTCAGCAGTGCATAAGAGAGTCAAGACACAGGCACAACTTACTAGTACAACGGCGGGTCCGTTTATGGCGGTGAAGCCAACGAAAACTCATGCGCCCTTGGTATCATACTCAACAACAGAGGGGCGCTAGGGCACATGATATAACAAGACAAAAAAATTGTGAAGACGAATTGTCAGCAGTGCATAAGGGAGTCAAGACATAGGCGCAACTTACTAGTACAACGGCGGGTCCGTTCATGGCGGTGAAGCCAACGAAAATTTATGCGCCCTCGGCTGCCCCAGTTGATCGGCTTGGGTGTTCTCGATTGTTTTCAAGTGGTTAAGTATTTTATTGTGGAAAAGATATTTTCAGCCAATCAGAGGCGACCCTGCGACGGCCACCTCGCGACGGCCACCTCGCGACGGCCACCTCGCGACGGCCAACTCGCTCACGGCTAATTTGTTTGTGATTGGTATGAATGCGAAAAAATAAGTGAAAATTTTGACCAATCAGGAGTGACATGCGACAGCCAACTCGCGACGGCCAACTCGCGACGGCCAACTCGCTCAATCAGATTACAGAGGGTTTCTGAAGTAACTGTCAAAGATGATCAATAAGGTTACAGAGGGAATCAGTGGTAGCTCTCAAGGATGATTAATCAGGTTACAGAGGGCCTCAGTGGTAACTGCCACGTATTGAAGTCAGCGCTGAAGTAACCACAAACTAGTGGGTGAAAAAAGTGATTGACGTTGATGTAGGAGGTAGTAATACTAAATAGAACGAAATTCCCCTGAACTATGCAGGTCTCTGGCGGCCCTCAAAAACCTTTCTTTTTTTTACTCCATACAAAAACCAAGTGTAACACAAGGCAGTCGGTGAGCGCACGCCCTAGTGAGTGAAGCAGCATCCATTTGGAGTGCGCTAGTGTTGGGGGCAGCCTGGAACAGCCTTTTGAAGTGTACCCCTAGTGTAATTGATTGATTTGTTGGTTCGGACGGAATTACTAAGTACCCGGGAAGTAAAACAAGGAGGACTGGATTATTACCTCTTTGTGTTGTTAATTAAGTGGAATTATAATAATTTCCAACCCCTTCACGACACACGGTGAACAGAAAACGCAATGTACAGGCGTGCACAACGCAATATATACAATAAACTTTGGAATATCTTTAGGGTTGTGCATTCCTTGTGTCATTTAAGGTAGTAATTCATTGAAACTCGCATCGTTTCCTTATTTCGATATTTGCGTTTTTGCCGGGTTTGCCTATTCCAAACCGTTGTTTTGTAACATCTCTTCAATGGTGCATTGAAGGTCAATTATATAACCACTGGTGGGATCTTCTTCGGACAAATACCAAGAAAAAATTACGGTTTTTTTCTATGTCCTTGAGTTCCCATAATTTATTTTCTGTGGAAAAGTTCTCCACTCCTTTATATGACGTTCTAGTTGTGCTGGAGCCAGTTCAAAATCGAAAACCGAAGTGTCCGGAACTCGACCACCATCTGCCCAGCCGACCAAGTTACAGGGGGGGGCACCCCGCGAACCTTCGCCTGTGTGACGATCGGGCGACCGATCAGCACTGCAGGACGCCGAGTTCGATTTTTCTTCAATCATCTCACCTTGTGTACCCATTGGTGTGGGTGGTTACTGTGGTGGAGTCAAGTCCAAAATCGAACACCGTAGTGTCGAGAACCTGACCACCATCGTGACCAGCCTTCCAACTGAGGGGGGGGGTACCCCGCGAACCTTCGCCTACGATCCGATCTGATCGTCCGCTGCTAGCAGACGACCGATCATCAGCATAGGACGCCTGGTCCGATTTTTGCGTCTCCATCTCAACTTTTGTACCCGATTGAATGGGCTGGTTGCACATTTGGTGGATCGTCGCCTTGAATTGATGTGGGTCTAAGATGCGAGACCGTGCTGGGTACTGTACCCTGGGCGGAACTCTTCACCCTGGGTACGGGCAGACCAATTATACTTAGCGTAAGTGTACTCCAAAGGGCAGAGTGTCTTAACCGATCGTACAGCCCAACCAATGTATGAAGAAAAATCCAATATTCCAATATGGAGACCCAACGACAACGTAACAAACTCCACGAACGATATCTCCACGTAACAATCCAAAAACTTGTTTACACGTTCCAAACGTGTGTAACTTGGGCTTGCGAAGCCGACCAATGCGTACTCCCGTCGAGGGACTTCCGGCGGGACAAGTGCGTCTGTAACGCGTCCCGGCCGGGTATAATGAGCTAGAGGGGATTATTCGACCCTCTGCTCCTAAACACTCCGCTGCGTGCGGAGGCGACTGATGTACTGTGCAACAAGGCGAACGACTTCCTTGTTGAGTTTTTAACGACCAAGAAAGACGGAAAAACCCAAAAGACTCTTAGAAGGAAAAACCAAAACTAACCAATCCTATCTCCCTACGGTCCCCAATATGTAAAAACATGAAATATGTAAAGTACACGCAATATCATGTGACCTACCAAAATCTGCGTTCTTGACACTTTTTGCACATGATAGGCGTAAAAGCCTCCTTGTTTTCCACCAATCCGATCGCTGATAAGCTGATCGGCGTGCCGCTGACACAAAGTGACTAAAATTCTCGAATCCACTTCGCCACATTACAGACTCAGTGGACCGTCGCTTAGTAGGGATCTTGGTAGGTACCGATATGGGTATATCGCTTCTGGGGTACTTGTACCGAAAACCCAACGATAGATAATCCAAATGAAATCGATCTGCAAATGGAGCGGAACTTGTCACTCCAAATGCGGGGGAAAATATGGGGCTGACTGCAGATCGCAGTGAGGGGACCCAGAAAATAGAGTTCTGGGGAGGACCGGCAGAACTGCGCGTTGACCCAGCCAATAATCTGGGGCAGATCGCAGATCGCGATGTGGAGACCCATCCGATACGAGAGAAGATAACACGTTCCAAACGTGTGGGGCTTGAAGGTTGAGTGAACGAAGTGAGTGCTTCCCGTAGTGGGACTTCTGGTGGAGCTGTGTCCTGGCGGGGAAATAATGAGCTAGAGGGGACCGTGTTATCCCTCTGTGGTGAAGTGGAAGCTATATTTATAGCATATAAAAGATGAACTATGGCAGTTATCAATGCTTATTATGTTTTCTCTCGCCAAATTCTATATACTAACGCGATGACGTTTGTTACGCTGGTGATTCCTTCAAACACTGAATATTAGTGACAAAGATTGTGCAATGCCTTCAATAAGTGAACAATACGAACACTTAGTGCAACATTGTTAGTAGTGCGAACATTCTTTCTTCTAACAAGATGCTTCAATTCATTACTAGTGCCAAGTAATGCGTCCCACATTTTACAATGTTTCGACACCGTTGCTTTAGCTCTAGCATCATAGCAGTGACGCTGAACGCTAAGTTGAGCGTCTTCAGCATCATAACTGCCTAATTCGAGGTCCAACAACTAGGTGCACTAAGGCACATCAAATAATCAAGAAAAGATACTGTGAAAATGAACAGTTAGCATTTCATAAGGGAATCAAGACAAGGGCACAACTTACGAGGACAACGGCGGGTCCGTTCATGGCAGTGAAGTCAACGAAAAGTTATGCGCCCTCGGCGTCA
>CM047588.1:1080719-1092936 GCA_026184515.1 Peronosclerospora sorghi | reverse complement strand
GAAGCAGCAGCCTGTTGAAGTGCTCAAGTGTTGGGGGCGGCCCGGGACAGCCTTGTGAAGTGCACGCCAAGTGTAATTGATTGATTTGTTGGTTCGGACGGAAGTATTAAGTACCCGGGATGTTAAACAAGGAGGACTGGATTAATACCTCTTTGTGTTGTTAATTACGTGGAATTATAATAATTTTCAACCCCTTCACAACACCTCTTCTCCCAATAACTCCTGCGGTGTGGCGACTTATGCAACCCAATGTAAAACTATCACTATATCTAATATCCAATTAAAATCCAATATGTAAACTACATGCAAAACCGTGTGCCTCACCTTAATTCTGCGTACCTTGCAGTTCAAGCTCACGATTGGCCCAAAACACTCCGTCCTTTTAACCGATCGCTCCGACTTGAGAACTGGTACACTGGTACATGCTGGTCAAAAATTTTCAATAGAACTTCACCACACAGTTACCAATAAATCGTCAACGAATTCTGTACCCAAAATACTTCTTAAACAAATAAACGTGTCGGTCATGCGCTATGTGAAGTTAATTTTCATTACCAACTCGTGTAATAATTCATACCACACTCTACCAGCTCATTCACGTTCCACTCCAGAATTGGCAATAATTCATCTCTAATATTATACCGAAATGCTCGAAGGCACGAATCTTCATACCTCGACGAACTTTTAAATGTATTTCTCAATCTTTTCCGGCTAAATCTAAGAAAAAAGATTTCTTGCCCCAGGTAAAAACTTTGGGGTAAGCGTTGATGCATCTCGTGTAATCGTTAGATAGTACCATTCGAGATCTACTTGGTTTTAATTTTTTTTACCATTTCTTGGGAAATGAAAGTCCGTCCTCCTTCGGAACAATTTAATGTAACCAATTCTGAGAGTTCCGTAGGTTTCTTCTCAATGTTCTCCGATATCATCCACATATCAGCATCAGGGTCTCCATGAGCCAGCTAAAATGTTTATAGATCAGCTATCGATACTCAATCCTGACTTGAGAATGTTCCTCTCAGAAACCGGGTAGAAAAGGAGAACAGTTCCCCATTATTTTATTGCTCACTTTCACTCGATGTCACTCTTTTTCTTCAGTTTCATCTGGAGCATTGATAATCTCCTTTATCTAGTGATTTATTTCTCGGATCCTACAGACTATAGAAGCGGGTCCAAAAAACACTTATTGACTTGTTGGTTTTTTGTCAGTCAACACTGATATTGGAGAGGGTTTGATGGCGTTGGATATGTATATAGAATAATCAGCCGGTACTCTAACAGATTCCTTACCCTGTTTTGGGTTGGTGGCCTCCGTGTTGTCTTCGCACACCAATTTTGTTGAGAAGAAGTTCTATCTACATTTCTATTATTCAGCTCCACCATCCGTCTTTAGTACTATTAATAAATACATTTTCCAAAACTGTGCAAAAATACTCAACCATTTTTCGCTGCTCGATCTTTAGTACGATCGGCTAACAACCCATCGTAATTTGAGAAATGGTCCTCAAATACCACCAAGAATCGATCCTCTCATCTGTCACATGGCGTAATTGGACCCTTGACGTCAATTCAACTTACATCACCGAACCTTTCCATCAACAAATTCCGCCCGCAATTACTCTTTGTTGTTTCTAGCGGGTATCTTTACCCTTAGATCGGGTTAAAAAAATTGGTTGAATGCGGTACGTGAGTTTTTTTTACGGAACCTGGGGTCCCTGGATAGTCTTTCGATAGTATTATAAACATGGTGACATGAAATTGATGTATACTTTCTTCTTGGGCATCGCTCACTGTTCCTACAATCGCCAGAATCCCGAGAACTATACCTTTATGTCCGACAGAAACTTTTCCATGAAAACAGAACGGTCACTCTTCAATACCTTTAATCGCCTATGTGTCGATAGCACACCTCTTTTCACAAGAAGCGTCAGAACCCATTTTATCGCATTGGTTTGCTTCATCCAGCAAGTCTTCCTTATTTAAAGTGAAGACAACGCAACTATCGACCACCCAAATATCTTCATCGGATAGGTCACCCCAGTCAAAAATTGGTCCACTTGGGACCATTTTCAACGTTGACGCGCGTACCACCAATCGATTTTGTTCTCGTCTTTCTCGCTACCCTTTCCTTTTTGTTAGTGATTTCTTCTGCTACGTTGAGGTCGATCTTTTCGAATGTGTCCCTCAACAACACAAGCGTAACAAATCTGCTATATATTCGTGCCACACCCATCTAATCTATAATTTTTTTATTTTATTTTCGAACTCTAGAACAGTCTTTTAATTCTGTACCGAAGCAATCAGTCCGTGCTGCCTGCTGTAGGTACGCTGGATTTAAAGCGTAGCAGACCATGAGCGCAATTTTCATGTGTGGCACAGCAAATTCACTATATTTTTCAACAATTTGATCTTTCCTCGACCCATTGTTCCGGAAAGTACAAAAAATGTTCTATAAACAACCTTTTTTTATCCTTTAAAGCCGGAAAAATAGAAATTTCAGCTTGGTGGCGCGACATGTTGATTTTAAAAGCATTCCGCAGTGGTCCAGAACAAAACGTAGCGAGGAAATATTTGCCACCAGGTACCAATATTAGAACGAAATTATTGTGTTGCTGTGGTGGATTCAAGTTCAAAATCGAAAACCGTAGTGTCGAGAACCTGACCACCATCGTGCCCAGCCTTCCAATTGACGGGGGGGGTGGTAGCCCGCGAACCTTCGCCTACGATCCGATCTGATCGTCCGCTGCTAGCAGACGAATGATCATCAGCATAGGACGCCTGGTCCGATTTTCGCGTCTCCATCTCACCTTGTGTACCCGATGGAATGGGCTGGTTACACACTTGGTGGATCGTCGCTGCAATTGATTTGGGTCTTAAATGCGAGACCGTGCTGTGTGGTGTACCCTGGGCGGAACTCTTCACCCTGGGTACGGGCAGACCAATTATACTTAGAGTAAGTATACTCCAAAGGGCAGATTGCTTAACCGATCGTAGAGCCCAACCAATGTATGAAGAAAAATCCAATATTCCAATATGGAGACCCAACGACAACGTGACAAACTCCACGAAGGATATCTCCACGTAACAATCCAAAAACTTGTTTACACGTTCCAAACGTGTGTAACTTGGGCTTGCGAAGCCGACCAATGCGTACTCCCGTCGAGGGACTTCCGGCGGGACAAGTGCGTCTGTAACGCGTCCCGGCCGGGTATAATGAGCTAGAGGGGATTATTCGACCCTCTGCTCCTAAACACTCCGCTGCGTGCGGAGGCGACTGATGTACTGTGCAACAAGGCGAACGACATCCTTGTTGAGGTGTTAACGACCAAGAAAGATGGAAAAACCCAAACGACTCTTAGAAGGAAAAACCAAAACTAACCAATCCTATCTCCCTACGGTCCCCAATATGTAAAAACATGAAATATGTAAAGTACACGCAATATCATGTTACCTACCAAAATCTGCGTTCTTGACACTTCTTACACATGATAGACTTAAAAGCCTCCTTGTTTTCCACCAATCCGATCGCTGATAAGCTGATCGGCGTGCCGCTGACACAAAGTGACTAAACATTCTTGAACTCACTTCATCACATTGCCATCCCTAGTAAATGCTTACGAATTTCTTAACCTTAGCTGTTGTAGTTCTAGCAAAAACAGACGAAAGCTCTGCAATCTCTATGGCCTCTATGAACAGGTAAGACCACCGTTTAAATCACCTGGAATAGATTTCCACCTCCGCAAAACATTTCACGTTAAACTTAAATATTCTATTACCTCCAAATTGGTAAAAAGGTGGTACAAAAGTATTTCAGGTGGGACGTTCGATGCTTCCGACCTGGTTCGTGTCCTGAGCTTCTGTTGGGCTGATGCTGAATTCACTCGGTCTATACCGACAATTTCAATCCCATTCCTTGTTTAAATAGTCTAAGTTCATTTGTTGACCAAACGGAACGTAATTCTTCAGTGTTTCTCTGAGAACACTATTATATGCAGCTACCGGAGTCCTTTTTCAACCTGGATGTACCCGGCAATGAATCACGCAATTACTATTATTCCACCGTGCAATACAAGCCTTCATATCTTCCACATTATCTAAATTGCGTGCAGGGTCCATCTCGTCTTTGATACCAATATCTTGCCGGTTCATATTTCCAATAGTTCGTCAAAAAATATCCACACATCCGAACAACAGCAACATTCACTCTGGAATATCGGACTCCAGACGAAGGTGATATTGAGTAATTGACCAAGTTATAAGATATTATGGCGGAATCGGTTAGTTGGTATGTTTCAGGAGGCTTGGGTTGTTTATTAGTTTTTGGGTATAGATCTAGTGGATTTGATCAACTGCTTCATCTACAACCACGAGCACCAGTTCTCCTACCGTTGACGAAAATCTCTTCAATCCGTCTTGTATCTTGGCATCCTATCAGGTTCCCCAACAAGACTGCGGGATGGAAGTCAACCTCTCAGAACGTTATAATTAACGGCAACCTGTGATCAAAACCGAAGGGTTGTTATTTACTTCCAGTCCCCGCGTGCAGATCAAATCAGCTGCGGACTGATCATCTTTTCTTGATGGCCATCCGGGACCAATGCGTGAAGTCACGATGTTCAGTTCCGCCCCTACCGCTGCCGATCCACTAGACCCTGCCTTCACCATTGCTACCCTGAACGTCCAGGTGTCCAGTCTCGAGCGGAAGCGGAATGCTCTGATCCTAAAAGGGCCAAGGTATCCGAGCGGCATACAGTTGAAATGATTTCCCCTGAACAACTACCGAGCAACCAAGTCTACGCGAGCTGGGACGAGCAAATGAAGGCAGCAGATGTCACGAAGCACTTCCGACATGAGTATCGTAAAGTATCTATCCGCTCTAAACTGCAGCATAAGCTACACCCACCTTGTATTACGGGCGGCACTGGTTAATTTTAAACATCAAGTCCAGCCAAGAGCATTCTCTACCGAAATCTTCTGGATATCATGTCCGAGCGCTTCCATTAGATAACCGTGAATTGTCCGGGTTTCCATAGAATTTCAGATCGACTGTGAAGCTTGAGAGTTAGGTCCTTAGTTCGCTTTCTGTGCTTCATCTAAGCCTATCCTTCTAGAACGTACTCCATAAAGTACGACGTCATGACGTAATCTATAACGTACGACTTCATGGCGTACTGTATAACGTACGACGTCATGACGTACTCTATATCGTACGACGTCATGACTTAGACATGTAATTATAATTTATGTATGTTCTAATCTATTAGGTACGTGATATATCACGTACCCCACGATCTGACATCCCCCCTGACTTGACTTCGCGTTGGCTGTCTCTAAAGTCCTTTACTAGTTGCTGCCAATGCGAAACGTGGCGGATATCTTTCTCGCGCTCCCATGTACTTTCACACTCTGGGAGCCCATGCCATTTCACTAGCCATTCGATTTGGCTGCTGCGCTGACGACGACGAAGCAATTTTTCCACGATGTGCAACTCGTCTCCAGTATAGGACTCTAGGATAACCGGAGATGCTTTCGGAATCGGTCGTCCAGCGAACTCAGAGCAATTCGGTTTGTATGGCGAGAGTAGGTAGACCTTGAACGATGAGTGTAACCTCCTCATATTTTGCGGTAGCTTCAACTTAGCTACATTCGGGTTGATCATCTTGATCACTTCAACGGTCCCACTTTTATCGCTGAGAGCTTTGCCTTCTTTAACTCAGTGTGATAGTTAACTGTCTTGAGTGGTAAGTTCTTGGTGTCCAGTAGTACTAGTCACCAACCTTAAAGGTGAGGCTTACTCGTTTCGAGTCGTAGTATTTCTTCTGTTTCTATTGGGCTTGTCTCAGGTTTTCGCGTGCCTTTCTTACTAGTTCTTGACGATCCTTGGCGAACCTCGAGGCAAACTCTGATATTGATTGCGTTTCCAGACTATTGCAATTTCTTTCTTGAGAAATCAGATTGGATAGTTTTCTTCCAGTATCAATCTCGAATGGGGTGAGCTTGGTAGACGCATTCACCGATGTGGCATGTGCGAACACTATAGTTCCAAGTAATTTGGCCCAATTTTCTCCGCTGTATGATACAAGACAGCGTAAAGCGTCTTCTAACACCAAGTTTTGGCGTTCCGTTTGACCATCCGCTTGTGCTCTATGAACGGTCGTCATATTTAGCTTTACACCCATGATACGCATTAGTGACTTCCAGAAGTTTGCTGTAAACTTCGGATCTCGATCGCTGATAATGACTTTCGGTAGTCCATGATGTCGGACTACAGCGTCAAAAAACAACATTGCAGTGTCTTTCGAGTCGGCAGTCGTGTTAGTTGGTGCATAAATCGGTCTTTTCGACAACTTGTCCACAACCCCAAAAATAGCGGCAATAGCCTTCTGACACAGGTTGTAACGGGGTTACATTTAGTTACGTTGGTGTATGTAAATACACAACGGTTAAGGTCAAGTACTGGCTGGTCCGAAAGGTTCGGATCTATTGGCTGTTTTAGCCAATCAGGGCGGGATCCCTTGGTGAAGGCGTGGCAGCCTGCCACGTGTTGGTGCACAGGTGGTGTACATTACATTTTCGTCTAGGTACGAATTAAATGAGTTCTACTTAGCATTACATAGGGTTTACATTAGTTTATTAATTTAGGCTTATTATATATTAAATAATTCAGTTTCCAAATTACACTAAATCCAGCTAGGCGTCCAACCGGGAACGGTCGGGCGTGCTGTGAGTGTAGTAGCGGGTGAGTACTTCCTCTAGCTACTCCCTACTAAGGGAAGCCTAAAGCTAAAGCGTTAGCGTACGCTAACAGGAAACTGGGGGAATATTGGCCCCGAGCGAGAGCGTAATCTCACGCTAAGCCCTTTCATTAGGGTGTATCGGCTAAGTAGCGGCGTCTCGCCACTTAAGGAAAGTCTTCCTCTGTGCTCTAGCCGCACCGTGCGTTTACGCACCGGCTACACAGGTAGACAAGTAATGAAGTCCATTGACACAACTACCCAGCATTCCTTCGGAATGGGGATAGGAATCATTAATCCTTTCTTTTGCTGGCTATTTGACTTCCATCGAGCACATTTTTTGCATGTCTCGACGTACTTCTTCACAGTTTCGAGTAACTTTGGCCGGTAGTACCATTGCTTTAACTTCATGCAAGTTCTTCGAGCTCCTGGAGGTGCTGCTGTGTCTGAATCGTGAAACTCGTATAGTATCTTTCGCTTTATATCTGGTATGTCCGGAATGCATATTTGGTGCATTGCTTCATCTTGCCTCAGATATATGAGTTCTTTGTCGAATATGAAGTTTCCATTCGACTCCTTTGTTTTGTAAATATCCTTGAAAAACTTGTCCTTGTTATAACCTTGCTGAATTGCTTTTCGCACTTTGTCTCTGATATGTGCGCGTACAACGTAAAATTCAGCGTTGCGGATTTGCTCTTCTGCGACTCCTATCGGACGACTCTCCCCACAACTCTACTTCGTCGAGTAAGATTTGGAAAACATCCAGCGGAATGTTATGAATGAGGGTGCAGTGAACCATGTGTCTTTCCAAAAGCTTGGAATGTTGAGCACAGTCATCGGTACACTCATGTACGACGTGCGACATATCCGGAACATGGGGCGGTGTCACCGCAATTTCTGCTGAATCTTCACCAGACACAGCTGAGCGAGATAATGTGCCAGCCTCGACATTTAAAATTCCTTTGGTTCTGAAAGCTGTATACGGTCGCTTTGATGGCAACACTACCATTTGATGGTATCCTTGTGCGATATCAAGCAACGTAAAATACTTGCCTCCAACCATACGATCGAATAAGTCTTCGATCAATGTCAAGGGAATTGCCACGACTGACATGCTATTCCCATAGCGACAGCCAATCACCCAACGAATGGGGATCTTTGAATTTCCACTTCGAAGCCATTCTGCGCTTTTTGGGAACCTTCCCGTTGCAGGATCTTTCTTGGTAATCCCAAAAATATTTGAGACCCATGGAGACTTTGACACTTCTATCCATCCTTTACGAATGTTCTGTTCCACGAATTGCTGCAACGCTTCCTGTTCTACCTTCGAGAGACGGAAGGGAGCACGGGACTCGGCACTGCGTCAAGCTTCATTTGAAATTCGAAATTAACTGCTCTCTTCCGCGGCATTTCATTCGGGAGCTGTTCTGGAAATACGTCCTTCAACTCGTCCAAATCTGGTTTCAACTCCTGCGGCACTTCTGATGGTTCGACGTTGGATATCTTGAAATGGTATATGTAGCAGATGCGTACACGCACGGTGCGGCTAGAGCACAGAGGAAGACTTTCCTAAAGCGTCGATACGCCGATACTTAGCCGATACGCCCTTATAAAAGGGCTTAGTAATAGATTGATCTCTTACTCGGGGCCAAGATTCCCTTGGTTTACGAGTTAGTATAGACTAACGCGTTGATACAAGGCTCCCCTTAGAAAGGGGGTAGTTAAGGGAAGGTATTCCCTTTCACTACAACACATAATGCGCGCGCGACTGGTCGAGGTCGTGCGTCCTGCAGTCTTTAGTGTGTTTTGTAAGCTGATTTTATATTTAATATGTAATTAGCCTAAATTAATTAAACTAATGTAAACTATATGTAATACTAAGTAGAAATTACTCAATTCGTACCTGGCCGAAATGTAATGTACACCACCTGTGTACCAACACGTGGCAGGCTGCCACGCCTTCACTAAGGGCTCTCGCCCTGATTGGTTAAAATAACCAATAGGTCCAAACCTTTCGGACCGGTCAAATTTGACCTCAACCGTTGTGTACCTACGTACACCAACGTAACCAAATGTAATCCTGTTACATCCTCCCCCATCAAGAATATTGCTACGTAATAATCAATTTTAGTTGGAGAACTCCAAATGCTACAACTTCTGGCTTACCATGAGCACCTTTAGTGGTGCTGAAGATTCTCATCGAGAAGAGGATGTAGACTATTCCGATAACTCGGAGGTGGATGCCCTTGGGGATATCTCCCCAAAGGTTGACCGCTTCGACAACGCCGAAAGGCGATGTCGGCAGCCTAATCCGTTCCCAACACGTGGGGAAAATGCACTAGCTAGTGCGCCACCCCTACCAATGTCGGATGATACATCCGGATCGCCGAAGGCGATCATCACCAATGAGTTGGATGCGGCTCAAGAAACTCAACTTGCCGCACAGGAACGAAAGGCTGCGTTACACGCCCCCAAACGCTCGCCACGGGCGGCATATAATTTTGAGGGTCCTCGTGACCCCCAAAGTGGGATAGGGCTGGGGTAAGGAATGGTTTAGCATTCTATATCCCTGGCCCTGCGGCTGAACAGCTGTATCAATGCGAACGCCGGGAAAAACTCCGGGAACAACTGCTCGCGCCGAAGCAGTTCACTGGCATCTCATACCGAGAGCGCCTCGACAGACAGGCACAGGGTGCCCCTGTTGAGAACCTCCGCGAGGTTCCTATCTTTCTTTTTCCGGGAGAGAATTCCGAAGAGGCAGAAAAGAAATTCCGCGCTAGGGCGGAAGGGGAGAAAATCCTCCCTAGCTTTACTCAGCTGCACGACAGCTAATCCACCCGTGACGTTCGGGTGTGGAGGGCGTTGCGCTTGGAGTTTGCCAGAGCCAAGGCGATGGGGCTATTACGTGCCCCTTATCGCACGCGTTACGCCAGCGCTACTGCCCCCAACGCGATTCCAGAGAACAGTGTGAGCGCCACATCTGCCTCCGGCGAACTCCCAACTACTTGGAGTGAAGGGGCTTCTTGCGCCCCTTTGGTCGTCGACTCTCAACGGGGTTCTCCTGCTCGAAAGCGTCAACGACGTCACGGCAATCCTGCCTCAGGGGAGTCTCGGACTCCCACGAACTCAGTGAATGTGGATAACCCTTCCACTTCACCAGATATTGGGTTTGACCCCGATGATGGCGTCGCGCAATTGCGACGCGAGTTCCGCGAGCGCTGAGATCGACACAGCCATCGCATTAAGGACGTCCAGGAGGGACTCCGCGATGAGAGGGATGCGATTGAACGCTTCTAGAAGCGGCTTGACTCTCTCGAGTCGACCGGTGCGGAGCTTCGTGGTCGCATTTTTGCCCTTTCGGACTTATTCCGCCCTGCTGTGTCTTACGGCTCTTATGGGTACCCGCCTCTCCATCTCCCTCCAAGAAGGGACCCGTCTCCGGGTTCTGGTATGGCTTAAGCATACTCACATAGAAGGTCGCATGCGTACGCATCGCCTTCGGAATATCCAAGGTGTATGCCAAGCCTTTTCGGGATAGCACCTTGAAAGGACCCACAAACATGGGGCGCAGTTTGTTCTTAACACGTTAGAAACTGCATATGTAGGAAGATTTTTAGCGTTTAATAAAACACTTTCTCCTACTTCGTACGCCCTTTTGTTACGCCAACCCTTGAGGTCGGCCTGCTACTTTAGCTTGTCTTGGCTTTCCGCCATGGCATCGCAAACGTGTCGTAAGACACTAAGGCGCGTCGATAAAAACTTATCGATGTGCTTTCGCACAGATACAGGGCTGACATCAGGGAATTCTCCCCCCTCAAGCCCTGGGCCACACATACGTGGCGTCAACGGAATCCTCGGATTCACTAATCCGTTCACGTAAAACGGGGTGAACCCCGTAGATGCATGGAACGAATTGTTGATAGCAAATTCGGCCATGGGTAGCATCTCGCTCCAACGCTTTGGAGAATCCGGACATAAACTCTGTAGAATGTCCTCTTTAACGCGATTAACGCGTTCCGTTTGTCCGTCCGTCTGCGGATGATCAGCAGTGGACATGAGGAGCTTGGTGCCTAGAACCTTAAACAGCGCCCCCAAAACTGTCCCGTAAAACGGGGATCCCGATCCGATACAACGGAATCGGGTAGACAATGCTGTCGAAAGACACGGTTTAGGAACACTTTCGCTGTTCCTTGTCCATCAATGGACTCTGGCACCGCCGCCAAGTGAGCCATCTTGCTCAAACGGTCTACAAAGACCACTATGCCGGTGTTCCCGGACTTATCCTTCAGAAAACCGAAGATAAAATCCATACTAATGGATTTACAACACTCCGTTGGAACCTACAAGCTCGCCAAAGGCGCTGATGAACTTGCAGAGGGTTTAACCCTCTGACACGTCTAACAGGTGTGGATGTACGAACCGACCCACTTATACATATTGGGCCACCAATACAAAGCGCTTAAAGCGCTGTAAGTCTTATCCCGACCTAAATGACCCCCGGTAGGGGCGTCATGTGCCTCAATGAGGACTCTATACTTCGGTTCCTCATCATGTGGAACTACCACCCGCGGAGTGTCCTCCGCGCTCGTGCTATAATATAGCAAACCGCCACAGTACCTGTAACGGTGCAAACGAGCTTTATCTCGACTTGACAGGGTAGGATCAGACGAGCCAAGACCCTTTCCACCCAACGCTCTGATAAGCGCCGTACACTGTGGGTCTTTTTCATACGCCTGGCGTATGAGATCCACCACAGACGAGGTGAATAATGTCGCGTGAGCGAGCTCGTAATCGGGACGACGCGACAACGCGTCTGCAAGCACGTTCTGCTTGCCAGGTTTTACTTAACCTCAAAGTTATACTCCGCAAATAAGGAGAACCAACGGGCCATCCGTTGCGAGAGATGAGGCGACTTTGTCGCTGTCCGTAAGGACGCGTGGTCAGTATAAACCACGAACGGCTTAGAGCCGAGTAGGTGAACCCTAAATTTGACAAGAGCATACTTCATTGCAAGTAGCTCCTTGTCATGAACGGGATAATTCCGTTCCGCAGCTTTAAGCTGCCTCGACTTAAACGCAATCACGCGTTCCCTTCCTGCATCGTCTGCTTGTAACAAAGTACATCCGATTGCGAAATCGGAGGCGTCGCAGACGACACTAAATGGTTTCCCAGGATCTGGGAGAGCAAGAACGGGAGCTTTTAATAAGCTCCACTTTACCGCTTCAAAAGCGTTTTGGTGTTTGGTTTCCCAACACCAATCCACGTCCTTCTTAAGAAGGTCGGTTCATGGCTTCGCCATTTCAGCGTAGTTCTCGCTGTACTTGTGGAGATAATTGGCTAATCCAAGCCACTTCCGTAAATCTCTAAGATTTACAGGCGAAGGCCACTCCACAATGGCTTTCACCTTCGCGGGATCCGCCCGCACTCCATCCTTACCGATGAAGCATCCGAGGAAAGGAATTTCCTCAGCACCAAAGATACAT
>CM047588.1:1066564-1080619 GCA_026184515.1 Peronosclerospora sorghi | reverse complement strand
CGTTCATGGCAGTGAAGTCAACGAAAAGTTATGCGCCCTCGGCGTCACAATGCATCACCGAATGGCGCTAGGACACATGATATAACGAGGCCAACAGACTGTGAAGGAGAATTGTTAGCATTGCATAAGGGAGTCAAGTCATAGGCGCAACTTACCAGCACAACGGCGGGTCCGTACTGAGAGTCAGATCCAACGAAAGTTAGGCGCCCTCGGCTGCTTGGGTCGATCGCTTGGATGGTCTTGAATGTTCTCAAGTGATGAAATATTTTGATTTTGGATGAGTGATTTTGACCAATCATCAGCAACCTGCGATGGACAGATCGCGACGGACAGATCGCTATGTCAAAGCTAATCAATCAAGTTTCAGAGGGTGCGACGGCCAGATTACAACGGCAAATATGTCAAAACTGATCAATCAAGTTCCAGAGGGTGCGACAACCAGATCGCGACGGGACAGATCGCCATGTCAAAACTGATCAATCAAGTTTCAGAGGATGCGGCGGCCAGATTGCAACGGAAAATCTGATCAATCAAATAAAAGAGGATTGCGACGGCCCCAGAGTCCAGTATTGAAGTCAGCGCTGAAGTAACCAAGAAGTAGTGGATGAGAAAAGTGATTGACTTTGATGTAGGAGTTAGTAACACTTAATAGAACGAAATTTCCCCTGTACTGCACAGGTCTCTGGCGACTTTCAAAAACATTTCCTTTTTAACTTCATACAAAAACCAAGTGTAACAAAAGGAAGTCAGTGAGCACACACCCTAGTGAGTGAAGCAGCAGCCTGTTGAAGTGCTCAAGTGTTGGGGGCGGCCCGGGAAAGCCTTGTGAAGTGCACGCCAAGTGTAATTGATTGATTTGTTGGTTCGGACGGAAATATTAAGTACCCGGGAAGTTAAACAAGGAGTACTGGCTTAATACCTCTTTGTGTTGTTAATTACCTGGAATTATAATAATTTTCAACCCCTTCACAACAACTGGTGCCGCGACCCTGGACTAACGTCGACATCAAACTCAATCTTACATAATAACATTAGTTTTACAAGATGGTGGTCCAGATCTTCATTTTACACTGGACTACTCAGATGATGATGCTAACAGGACTTACACATTTTCTGAAGCGTGTGCAAAGATGACGCAATATCAACAACAGGTGCTTAAATTACCAGGTGATTCGAGCTGTTGGTTTTCATTATTCGAGATACGTAAGGTGAAGCGGGCTGCACCCAACTTTAGGGTGCGAGACGATCTCACTACATTTGGGAATTTACAAGCCTCTGTGCTGGCACTGGAGGATTTGTTTTCAAAATTGGGGTATGAGATTATCAGACGGGATGAGTTTGAGAGTGCTTGTGATTATGATTTGGCACGGACTGCAGAAGATATTGGACTGATGATGTCTTTCCTATTAGCAGAAAATCAGTGGGAAACATCATTAATAGTATACCGGGAAAAACCTGACAATATCATTCTTACTTATTACATAATAGCAGATAATGTACATACACCAGTAAGGGAGTCTAAAACCCCGGGTATGTTGGAGCTCATTGACAGAAGTGAGTCTGAAGAAGTACCACAGTTGAGACCCAGAAAGATTGCAAAAACTAAGAAGAAGTTGGAGTTTTCATCTGATGGTGATGAAATTATGTCCACACCCAAACTAGCTGGGATCAAGCAAGAACCAGGGGTGGCAGCACCTAACCAGGGTCCAGAGGTAGCTGCACCGAAACAGGGTTCAGGGATGGATGCATCCAAACAAGATCCAGTGGTAGCTAATTTGGTGAAGATGATGCAAGATGGATATTTGAGCTTGGAAGAATTATCTAAAGTCACGACAGTATTGTCAGCTGGTCGCACACCCAATATAACGAGAGGGGTGCCTAGTGTTTCATATCAAACACCGGATACGCAGCCACGAATGCCTCATAGTACTCCAGGGTATGGTATACCTGGTGGAAGTGCAAACGCATGGGCTCCCTCACCTCAACCTGTTACAGCCATCATCCAGAACACTGAGATAAAACCTTTTGATTGGAATAGGCAGGATGCCGGAAGTGCACGGGCCTGGGTCGCTTGATTCTCACATGTGGCTAATATATCACATTGGAATGATATTCAACGTCTGGGAGTGTTTGTTGATAGCTTGACAAGCACGGCATCATGGTGGTATGAGCAACTTGCAGATGCGGTAAAATATGACTGGAGTAAGGTGATTGCTCTTTTCCAAAAGAAGTTTGTGTGGACAAAGTGTCCCCTCGAGTTATGTATTCAAGATTAACGCAGAAACCTGATGAGTTGGCCACCACATATCTATACCGATTAAACGCAGCAGCGTTGCGAGCAGGGATGGATTTTAGACATGCGTTCAATGGATCATTGTTGGAAGAACACATTCAACAGTTCTTTGATACTATTCATGACCGCACCACACAAATGCAGTATCAACACATAACCTTCTCAACTATGGGGAGGAGCTAGAAAAGCTACTAATCAAACATGAAGCGCGGCTTATGAGGCCCGGAAAGAAGGTAGCTGCCCGTAAGAACGCTGATGCTATGTAGGAAGACCTGCAACCTAGAGTGCATATGATCGGCGGGGAAGTACATGCAGCACGGCGGACACGACCGGTATATGAAGACAAGAGTTTTCGAGCGTAAACAACCCCCAATACTGACAATGTAGTGATCTGTGAGCATTGTAATGGACGGGGACATGGCAAAGTCACTGCTGGAAATTAGTGAAGTGTGAGCATTGCGGTAATGTTGGTCATGAAGCAAAGTATTGCCGGAAGTTCATCGAAGAGATGGTCGAGATGCGTGCTAAATTGAAGTCAGGGGAATTGACTGATGATCAAGTATTGGAGCATTTAAACGCCTAGCCCCACAGTGCATTGCAACCACTGTCGACAGGAAAGGGGGGGGCATTGTCAAACAAAGATAAAGCGACACCGGTGTCACTCTACACACAGAAGAAAACCAAGAAAAATGATACATGTTATATGGATGGATCACTCGCTTTGGATGAGGATCAAGAAACGAATAAAACCAAGAAAAATGATACATGTTATGTGAATGGATCACTCACGTTGGATGAGGATCAAGAAGAGAAGAAAAAACAAGACAAAACAAATAAAAACGATATTTCCAGTGAGGATAAGACACAAGCCGAACGAATGCCAAGTGATTAAGTAACAGAGGCTCCAGCATGTGTCACACTGGTGAAAAAACATGTGGGAGAAAGAGATGGATGGCAACGGCCAATGGAAGAAAAGCAGCCTGCAACCCAAGTTTATGTAAATGGGGCCATTGATGATCTGTAATTACCATTAATGTTGGATTCAGGCGCAAATATATCCGTTTTACATACCAATGTGGTACGGAAGCTACAAGTAGCGGTTCGGATGTTTGATACCCTAACTAGCTTTTGTGGCGTGACTGACAGTACCATTGGAGCAATAGGTGTGGCTACAGTCAAGGTTCGCATGGGCTCATCAGTGGTTTTCATTTGTGATATGTGGGTCGCTAGTATCGATACACAGTCGCTAGCTATACTGGGTACAGACTTTTTGATCAAGGCAGGTGTAATATTGAACATGAAGGACCAAAGTTGTCATATGCCTAAGGAAGAACCATTGCCACATGACACAAGCAGATCTAAAGTCATAGGAGTATCTACAAGTGCATAAACAAGTGATGGAAAGCGCTAACACACCGATCAATTGGACTAACGTGCACGCAGTGAGAATTGTTGGAGATAAACCTCCTACGGTGTATGTAATGGATGCAATAGATCCAACGAAGGCGTATCAGACAAATTGGAAAGAGATGTGTACTTGCATGAAGGAGTTGAGATGGCGGCTGAAGCTATGGAAGAACAGCTGGAACTCATTCCAGAAGTAGATAGAAGTCCAATCGAACCACCGGATATGACTACTGCAGACGTAGGAGAACCAGGAGTTACTACTAAAGAACAAGAAGATAATCTTCGTGCATTGTTGTCTGAGTATGCTGATGGTTTTATAAGTTCTGGTAATGCGCTACCACCTCCAGCTAAGGGTGTAGTTTGTGATGTGGATGTTGGTGACAATGCACCTATTGCACAAAGAGCACGAAGAGTACCGCCTACACTATTACCTAAATTGTATGAATTGATACGAGTCCTATTAAAGTCTGGACTAATTCGGTATTCGGAGTCTGCTTGGGCCTCACCGATCGTCATATTGTTAAAAAGAAAAAAATCGACATACGGCTGTGTATTGATTACCGGTCAGTGAATTAGAAGACGAGATTGATGGTGTATGCTATGCCGTTAATTGATGAATTACTGGACAAATTGAGGGAGTAAAATGTTTGTGCTCAATGGATAATGCGAGTGGGTATTGGGCTATACCGATGACCAAGAGAGATCGGTTGATCACAGCATTTATTTGTCCCTTGGGACATTTCGAATGGCTTCGGATGCCTCAAGGGCTTAAGAACGATCTTCAAATATATCAGCGTATAGTGGATAACGCTTTGTGGACAATGGTACGGCGGTCACAACAGATGGGGGTAAAATGCAAACTGCTAGGCTGCAAGTTAGACATGGATAATGACAACGAAGAGGCACATGTGTTGGAAACAGATGTGTCCATCACACAAGACGTCTTTCATAACTGCCAAGTAGTGATGACTGATGAACAACCTATTATTGGGAGGCGGTCGTATACCGATGATATTACCTTTGGTGAAAGCAGTTGGGATACATTGTGCATCATGCTTAATAATCTCCTGGAATCATTTTAATATTGGTGGATCACTATAAGTTTACCGAAGATTGCGTTTGGCAAACACAGTGTGGAGTTTTTGAGCTATCGCATATCTGCAGAAGGAATTAAAGCATCCCCCCGCAATTTGGACTCGATTGTCAAAATGGCGTTTCCGCGAACATTAAAAGGAGTTCAAAGATTCAATGGAAGTTTGATATACTACCTACGGTTTATTGATAATTTTGCAACACTAGCTGCATCTCTGTATGAGTTAGCCGAACCAGTTAAAGGATGGTACACAAGTGAAGCACGTTGAAAAGTCGTTTTCGTTGCTTTAGGATCGTCTTGTAAATGCACCTTTGTTACGGCATATTGAGCGATCAAAACCATTGAGTATAGTGCTATATAACAATCCATGGGCGTTCGGAGCAACAGTGTGTCAAGAATATGATGGGATACTGCACCCAGTGCGTTACATTAGCAAGGTTTTCAAAGATGCTGAAACGATATATACAGGGGCGGAACAAGAGGTGCTAGCGTTGCTTAAAACTTTACATAATTCCAGTCACAATTTGTTTGGACATCATATAACAGTGTATGCAAGATATTACACATTGCTATGGTTGTTCACATCAAAAAGTCTGACAGGAAGAGGAATCCAATGGGTAGTAATGTTTTCTCCATGGTCATTGGAAATCATACGAACAGATCATGAAGATGTAGGATTACCTGCTTTATTAGCCGCGTCCATTGTGCCCGCAGAAAAGATGAATGAAGTGGTGGAATATATTGCTCCGTTAAAATCGTTGAAAGATGTGCCGATCATTAAGCCAATCCCTTGTCTACAACGTCATAGCATCGGATATGTTTTATCGTTTGATGGTGCCGTACGTCTTAAGAATGACCCGAAACGAGCATTTGGCATGATAGTGTGGGGGTTACCAACCTGGGAAGTAGTGGCAGCAGAATATGGGATTCAAGATAACCTTAACGTGAATGAGAGTGAATATCACGGACTAATCCATGTATTCAAGATCGCACAAGACCATAATGTAATGAAAGCAATTGTGTGTGGGGATTCTATATTGGTTATTGGACAGTCAATGGAGATCTACGCTGAAATCATGAATCACTATTGGTTTGGCTGTGCAGAGTGCGTTCACTGATAGAGAAATTCGAAGCAGTCAGCCTGATACAAGTGGCTCGCAAGTATAATCAAGCAGCTGATTTTTTGACTCAATGTGCAATGAAAGAGCGGCGGGCAGGGAAAATTATCAGAGAGGAGAGAAAAACGGATCTGCAGCTGTTGAATCGTCTGCCAGGCTTGTTGTATGCCACTGCAGATGATGCTCAATAGACAACTGAAAAACTACTCTGTGACTATGGCACCACTTCTAATAATGGGGGCAAATTGAAACGAAGTCGAATGATATATGGGTGAATGATGATTATGCATCACCGCAAGTGTTTGTTCTCACGCGAAGTATCGTAAACGCTCGTAATGGTCAGCCCCAACACCAAAAGAATGTCATTGTTGGACAAGGGGCGGACACTAATGGGGATTTACACGCATTGGATACTGATGTGGCTAGATCTGAAGAACCTCAGGATTAAATTAAATAATGATCCCTATGAAAATGCCACAGCTATTCGAATTGAACGGATTGGAACATCCCAGATACAGGATGATTGGTGTAGCAAAGTCATGGCGTATCTACGAGGGGATAATGATCAGATAAATTCCGCCAGTGAGTGGAAAAAGATAGATCGACATGCGCTCACTTACGTTTTGGATAATAAAGGTGTCCTTTACTATGTCTCGAAAGCTCAAGATAAACCCGAAGAATATGTGTGGAGATTGGTGGTACCAACCATATTGCAAGAAGATGTATTACATGCATATCATGTGGAGATCGGAAGTGGAGCATATCAAGGAGTCGGAAAGGTTTATGCTCGGTTGAGGCTCAAATATTATTGGCGAGGGATGTATGCCCACATTGAAAGTTATGTTGCAGCGTGCGAAGATTGTGCCACCGCAAAATGGAGGCTAAGATACCAGGGGCGCACTAGTGGAAACATCATAGCGTCAAGACCATTTCAAATTTTAGAGTTTTAGCGATGGATTTCGCATTGCCATTACCACAAACTGCAATGGGACATGAAGCGTTGTTGTGATTTATATGTCCGTTCTCGGGATATCTGATCTTAATTCCAATGAGCACCACCACTGCGCAAGATGTAGCAGAAGCGTATATGGTGGGAGTTTATAAGAGATTTGGAGCCCAATAAATGTTGAGACATGATAGAGACCCAAGATTCATGAGTTCGGTCTTCAGAAGATTCAATCGAATTCTAAAACAAAAGCAGAGACCTACGTTAGCATATCGACCACAGGCCAATGGAAAGCAGGAACGATATGTGCAGACAGTGATCAAGGCAATCAAATGTTACATCACGGATCCGGAGCAGAGAGATTGGGATGAATATGTGGCTCCTTTGGAGTTTGCATTGAATACATCAGTGGATCTTCAGCATCATCAAACTCCATTTTACTTGGTACATGGCTGGGAACCCAGAAATACATTTGAAGCAATGATACCACCCAAAGATACGTCAATCACTGAAAGAAATGCATTAGAGTGGAGGTTGGCTACAACTGAGAAGCATATCAGAGCGCAGGCGCAGGATGCTATTATTCAGGAACAGATAATGAAAGATAGATCCCAACGTCATAATGACGCAGTAGCGACTAAAGTATGGTCGACTACCAAAACGGCGTATCAACCAGGTGAATTGGTTTGGTTGTATCATGATCTTGTTAAACCAGGGTTGGTCAGGAAGTTGGCGCATTTATGGCACGGACCATATGTAGTAGATGAACGGATATATGACATGGTGTATCGGCTAGTGATACCTACTGGTGAAAGTCGAATATTCCCGCTTGTGCACATTGCCAGGTTAGAACCATATATCAATAAAATGAGACGACCTCGGGAGAGACTCCAGGTTGAAGACACACTTGAATTGGATGAAGCGTTACTCCCTGAGGACTCGTGGTATGAACCAGGTCATGATGATGAGTGGAAAGTAGAACGAATCATGGATTGTCGGGTCAAACAGCGAACAAGGAATCGACGTCGAACCAAGGAATATTATGTCAAGTGGAAGGATACATATGAGATGACTTGGGAGCCAGAAGACAATCTTTCATGCACCGTTTTATTGTATGAGTTTGATGCTCAACGAGCTTGGGAGAATCGGCATTACGCAGCTCAGACAGCAGAAGAGGACACTACAGAGGCTGAACTGTAGACTCCTCATGAAATGCGATACAAGAGACGAAAGCGCCAAGATATTCAAGAAAATAAAAAGAGAACAAGACGAAAAAAAAGAATAAGGCCCCAGAAGATGTAGTACATCCCTATCACGGACCCATGTTGGTTGTGATAAGTATAATGCGGACCCAAGTTGGTTGCATTGGGGGCATAGCAAAAAATACAAAAAAAATAAAAACAAAGATACATGTTTACACGAAAACTGGAATCTGTTTGAGCATGTGGAGTAAATAAGTTGCAATCTAGCGTTCATTGACGCAGCGTGCTTAAGTTGATTACTGATAATGAAATCAAGTCTATAAGTGAGCAATGAATTAAGAATAAGATGTGGAATCAACAAGAGTGAGATCGCACAAAGAGAAACCTATCAGGGTATTAAGGGTGTGAAACCTGCGCGGCCACAACTAAGCGTACGAAGAGAAACCTGGCAGGGTACCAAAGGTGTGAAACCTGTACGTCATTGTAAACTAAAAGGAAGAAAATCAGAGCATCGAGGACGACTATATGGGAGACATCCAATAGATCTAACAGGTCCAATGGATGAGAAATTTACGCAGTCACGGGATGTTATCAAGAAAAATAGGCCATGAGGCGACAAACCTGGACGTCGCTGATAACCTTATACAAGGGATATTAAGTTGAATAATTGAGGGGCAACACCTATACAGTGATCAGAAAGAAGCAGAAGTTGATTCACTGGGGTCAAAGGATGCCTATGGAAAAGGGGTAATATACTGTGATTATGCTGGAGGCTAGAAGTTCATGCATGAATCATGAGAGTACGCGCATTACCTGTGACGAGTGAATATGTCAGGATGGAATAGATGTGTGATATTGACATTTTGGAAGAAAGAGAATTTTCGGCCAATCAAAATCAACCCGCGACGGACAGATCGCGATGGCCAGATCGCGATGGCCAGATCGCAAGTGATCGGATTATGGAGGGTTGAGTGAAGCTGGTGTGTGATTAGTGTGTGATATTGGAGTTTTAGAGTTTTCTACTGGTTGAAGACTAGTAGATACTATTTCCAACCGAGACACCGGCGCGGCTGACGCAATCTCGACTCAAAATAGCCAGTACAACGAATTGGTTAGTGAAACACCTTCCACAAGCATACACCTCAGCAAAGTGGAGTCAGCGTGGATACATTTCATTGAAAGAAGAAGACAATCTGGTGATTGACTAATAGTCCAACGGGAACTTACGATGGAGAGTTCGTATGTGGCATAGACCCTCTTGATGCTGAGGACGATGGCACGAGAAAATGATGAACCAAGAGGTGACATGGAGTACATCTTTACCGGCGAGAATGTAGCCCCAGATATGAATACCTGATTAACTACAAGCGTACCAGCGTCCGCGCCTATCTCATCATGGACTAAGGAGGAGGAAGAAAAGCTATTGGAGATACACCGAGCATGTGAAAAGGCGAATGCTTCAGTACATGATATATATAACCTGTATAATCAGGAGTGTCATGTCAAGGGTTGGACCATAAGGACTAAAACAGGGGTCAAATCCAAGTTAGGGCGAATGGGGATCAAGCGCAAAAGGTGTGATGAATGGGAAGAAGATGAAGTGAAATGGTTAACAGACATGATAGAGCAGAAAGCTACTACCGCACAAGTAGTCGGACTATATCCAGTAAGATTCCCGCAATCTAAGAAAAGACGCACTGCAGCGGCTGTGAGAAAAAAGATGCAGATGGTATGTAAGTCAAGGAAAGACCGAACCCAGGCATCATCGTGCCGAGAAAAGACCAGCATATAATACAGGGAACCTGCAGAATATGGACGAAACAAGAGGACAATATATTGATAGAAGCGATGAGATGTGGACATGTGGATACGAAGGTTATTGCCAAAAATTTACATGATGTCCTCAGCATGACTGGAGATGAGCAAATGCCAAGAACAGAGGGTGCAATTAGGCACAGGCTCCTCATATTGAAGTACCCGTTGTATAGCACCAAATACTCGTTCATGCAACCAATATCCCTATCAGATCAAGAAAGTTATTCAGAAAGTGATAAGAACCTGAGTTACCTTGATCAAACAGTACTTGAAAGTCAGAAAATGAGCTCAGAGGAAGAAGAGGGATAGAGACGATTCGTCGAGTTTATTCCACAGCAATCTGAGCAATCACTAATGACTAATGAAGATGTGCATATAGATGTCACGGGCATTGGGCATCACAACACGACGGTTCAGGAACTGGGATCTATGGATGAACAAATAATAGGAGATCCAGCAGACGATGAAGAATCTAGACATGCTGTAGAGTGTGAGAAAGAAGAAAAGCTGGCTCCTCCCATAGAGATTGATCAAACAGTGGCACTGGTGTTTGACCAGATGGTATCTGAGAGTCAAAGATTAGGATTGGAGGAAGAAGCCAAGCGAAATCAGTTAGTTGGTTTTATCCCGTATCAACAAGAACAATTACTAATGGCAAATGAGGATACAAATGTGAATGTTGCAGATATGGAACATCACACTGTGGAAACTCAAGAAACTGGTTCAACAAGTGAGAAAACAGTGGAAGTTACACTATCTGATGCGGCATCTAGATGTGCTGTAGAGCATGAGGAAGAAGGGGAGCCAGCTCCTCCGGTAATGATTGATCTGTCCGGGTCGACAGAAGATTCCGAATCTAGTGAGAGTAATGAAGATGAAGAGAGTTTGGTGCCAAAAGAAGATGTGTTACCCTGCAAACTAGGTTGTGGGATGTCGGAAAAGGAAGATACAGGTACTAACGAAGGGGTGGTTTTACCCACACCTGGAAAGGATGAATATGAAGAGGTTTGTGGAGAAGTTTTGAGCTATCTCACCCCAGTAGCCTATGTTGGTACAGAAGCAATTTAAACAAAGGCTCAGAGGCTGGACGAATATCGCCCATATCAGTTTGTCAGAGGTATGCTTCCAGCAGACAAACCACATCTATTGTGGGGAAGTAAGTGTCAACCAGGATCAACTGCGATGCTAGTGTTTACACGGGTGTCAGATGTTGAAAGGGAGTGGTGTCAAGAAATTGATAAGGCTAAGGTTCAATCAGGAAATTTTATTAATGACGCCACGTCTTTGAGTTTTCATAAGGAACTTGGTGGGCGGCGACAACTCAAATCGATCAACCCAGTAGATTCAGGAAAGGTGTTGTTTGTGGTTACACTTCTACTTAGAGGTTCAGAATCTCTAGCGGTGTTCCTTCGGGAGTGTTGGGGTGGAAGTTATGGTCCCTGCAGAGATGAATTATGTTGCTTGCAGTATGACGTCACGATACCGCAATTCAGTTATCGAGGGCAATGCAGACATTGGCGGTATTTCAAGTTTTGGGAGGTGTATATGGATAGGTTCACGTCAGTGAATGATTATCTTCTCACTATGTGTTTAATAGCACATCTAGAGGCATCTTCTGTTACCGACCCAATTCATTATGAGGGTGAATGGGATCGAAAGGATATTGAGTCAACAACGAAGCTTTATGTTACATCCTATGGAATAGGGCAGTGTTTAGCCCGACGATGGAAAGTATACGACTCTGGTCATAGTCTCGACCATATTAAGCCATTGCTGAGAGGGGTGTTATACTTGCAAGTACATGGGGACTTCGGGAATGAAGATGTGTCCGTGAGTACAGTTCGTTTGCAAAAATGGGATTATGGAAGACTATGCATCGTACGATATCGGAAATTGAAGTTTTTGGGTTGGGGAATAGTATGTTTTGTTGGATTCCGGTATTTTATCATAAAACACTGCCAATGTGAAGGATATACATAGAAACATTGACGGATTACGATGGTTACCTGAGGCCAACATCATGAATTATGTTAGACGATTCAGCACTGTAGATAGAATGACCAGAGAGCCACCATCTGCGTTATTACAATTGATGGTTAAAAGAGAGACTATTGAGTCGCAGAGAAATGCATCAGTGATGAAGAGATTGGAGCAGACGAAGATATTTGAAGATTTTCAGCGTACTCTAGATGTGGATCAGTTAAAGGTGGTACGAGAAGCTGTGGGGACAAAAGGAATTGTTCTTGCTCGTGGTCCTTCTGGATGTGGGAAAACATCTACAATTACCGCTGTTGTGCTGACGTTATTAGCGGTGTTTCCACATTTTCGAATTGCTATTGTTTCAGAAGCTAATGCAGCCATTGACGAGGATCTCAAAAGGTTGATGGATTCCAACGCAATACCAGACAAATATATAGTGCGGTTGGGTGAGATAAAGGGTACAGTGGCACTATTGGATGCTGAACCGTATCGGCGAAGGTTTCTTTCGGATATATTGCAGAGAGAGCGACGTTAATTAGAGGGATGTGTGGTACGAAAAGATATTCGTGCACGATTAAGAGTGAAAGAGATGGAGACACTAGAGCAAGCACGTATAATTGTTGCCACTCTGGCACAATTAGGACGACCGGATTTTCACACAATATCCTATGATGTGATTATAAATGATGAAGGAGCCCAAACAGCTGAAGTGGCTTTATTACAGGCTATTAGACCCAAAGTGGAAGTTCTTGTATCATTGGTGGATCCCTACCAGATTTTCGCATACTCTCCTATTGATGAAAAGTTGAGGCATCGGTTTCGCGGAGGTTCCCGTCGCCATAAAATCACTTGGGGGTTGTCACACTCCATAGAACATTGTCGCGCAGCCATAACCTATCACCAGCGTTCCCTGGAGTTACCATGGCTGCAGAATTTAGGAGTCATCCACAGATCACGAGATTGTTTCAAGTTTTCTATCCGTATACAATTCCAGATAGAGCCGCTATTTCAAGGGATTATTTGGATGGAATGCGGTTTCATACTCTGGATGTACTGTATTGGGGTAAGCCAGTTAGTCGTGACCTTTCTGGGAAGCGAAGTTTAAAAGGTAATCGAGTTGTATGGATTATACCCCAAGCGTGGATGAGAGAAGTGGAACGTCAAGAGTACAGGCATCATAATATTATCGAGTTGTCCATGGTTATGTACTTGTTTGGGAAGATATCCGTTATGTCGGAGATCTCACCATATCTACAACAATTCAAGGCTATACAGAGACAGTTACGATACGTTGGTCAACCATATGACGAATGTTTGGACATTGAGGTGGCTACAACCGATTCTAGCCAGAGTAGTTAAGCAGATATCGTTATTGTGTCTATGGTTCGATCACATACATTGGGATTCCTTGCAGGGTACCCATCGAGATCGTGAGTAACACTCAGCAGGGCGCGCGATTACCTCTTCATAGTGGTGTCTCGTTAAGTTTTCGAAGGCGAAAGTACGTGGAACAGAATGATGGATATATGCAAGGAAACTGAGGTTCCGATTTTCACTACACCTATGGATGAAGATTCTGCGCGAAAATATCTGAAGTGGGATCATTAAGGTGTGTGTCTGTGTGTGCCTTTTGCTCGCTTATGCTGAAGTTACGCAAGGGGCGATTGTGGTGAAGTGGAACCTTTATTTATAGCATATAAAAGATGAACTATGGCAGTTATCAATGCTTAGTATGTTTTCTCTCGCCAAATTCTATATACTAACGCGATGACGTTTATTACGCTGGTGATTCCTTCAAACACTGAATATTAGTGACAAAGATTGTGCAATGCCTTCAATAAGTGAACAATACGAACACTTAGTGCAACATTGTTAGTAGTGCGAAGATTCTGTCTTCTAACAAGATGCTTCAATTCATTACTAGTGCCAAGTAATGCGTCCCACATTTTACAATGTTTCGACAGCGTTGCTTTAGCTCTAGCATAATAGCAGTGACGCTAAACGCTAAGTTGAGCGTCTTCAGCATCATAACTGCCTAATTCGAGGTCCAACAACTAGGTGCACTAAGGCACATCAAATAATCAAGAAAAGATACTGTGAAAATGAACAGTTAGCATTTCATAAGGGAATCAAGACAAGGGCACAACTTACGAGGACAACGGCGGGTCCGTTCATGGCAGTGAAGTCAACGAAAAGTTATG
>CM047588.1:1051768-1066464 GCA_026184515.1 Peronosclerospora sorghi | reverse complement strand
CGATGAAGCATCCGAGGAAAGGAATTTCCTCAGCACCAAAGATACATGTGGATGCGTTTGCATAGAGTTTATGCTCTCGCATACATTCAAGCACAGCTCGAAGGTGTATCAGATGCGTCTGAACATCAGACGAGTCGCCTTCAGCACAACTATGAACCAATATATCGTCGAAGTACGTCTGAGCGTACTTTCTATGAGGGCGGAAGAGTTGAGTCACCAAGCGATTGAAAGTCGCTGGTGCATTTGAAAGCCCTTGTGGCATAACAAGCCACTCCCACAGCATTCCACTAGGCGTGCTAACCGCTGTAAGCGAAATATCGGACGCTCGCATGAGCACCTGATAAAATACCCGTCCACCAGATCTAAGGCACTGTACACAGTACAGCCCGCCATATTTTTCTGGAGAACATCCTTCCGAGGAATCGGAGTCTTCATGGGTATAGTCGCTTTATTCAGCTTATTGTACGCATGCACAATGCGCCACTTTCTGTTCGGTTTACGAACACAAAAAGTGGGAGATGAATGGGGAGACTTTCTCTCCCGTACCATCCCTTCCTCTTCTTTCCCCTTGAAGAATGCGTCGATGACGTCGCATTGCTCCTTGGGGAGAGGCCACTGCCTAGTGGCGCAGTATTTGGTTCCAGGAACCAAGTCAATTTTATGTCGGACTCCCCGATCCGGTGGTAACCCCATGGGTGGGTTGTCACTAATGACGTCTCCGAATTTCTTCAATAAGGACGGTAAGGGTCCTCAGGATCCGCAAGGATCTTGAGGACACTTCGGGCATCCAATGCCTGTTTGGTTTGCACCAAAACTGACTCGTCCATCGTGGATGAGGAGTTCAACTCCTCTTCCGGACGCAACACGACAATCTCGTCGAGTTCATATGCTTTTACAGCAGTCTCAAACTCGTTGAAGGACATCTCCTCCAACGACAACAGTTCGCCTACCCCAGGCAACCATTCAAGGCTTACGCCTTCCGTGACAACACTTGTCACACTATTCAGCATCCGATAGGACTGCTGACTACTGGCCTCGGGACTCTTCCCGGGACCCAGATGGGGGGAGTCAATTGCCTCATCTATTGGAAGCGCATCGCGCCTATCCACAGAGGTATTTACCTCTACCACCGGTGACTTGCCGGTCTCACCTAATACGGCGTGGTCGGAATCAATTCCTACGTGCGGAAGAGACGAACTACGGGTATCTCCGCTTGGAAGCCCGTCGCGCTTAACCACAGGGGTCTCTACCCCTACCACTGGAGTCGCAACTTTATCTCAGAACACGGCGTGGTCGATAACCCCGACCTGCAGAAGAGACAAACTACGGGTCTATTCTCTAGGAAGCGCCTCGCCCTTAACCTCAGAGGAATCCACCTCTACCACTGGTGACTCGCCAGTCTCGCCTATAACGGCGTGGGGATTCCCCCTCGTCAAGGAACACTTCCTTGACCTCATTGGGACTTAGCATTTCAGACATCCCATCTCTGGCATCTCACGCTAGAATCGCTTTTGCGATCGAGCAAAGCTAGGTTCATGGCTCGTTAATGCTTCACCCGATCGGGGGTGCGTTGAGCCAATGGACTTGGACTTCCAGTCTATCCATGACTCGTGGCGTTCCTGTCACTTCATTCCCAGAATAATGTCATAACGCGAGTCCAAATCCAGAACTAGGCAACGTTCTAAGATGTCGAAGTCTGCAAACTTCAGCTTAAGGTCAATCGAGACCTTGGGTACAGTAACATGTACGCCCGTCGCAAGACGGACCGTGAGAACGTCACAAGAACGTGCCTCTAGGGCCTCGGCATAAAGCCGACTCTTCTCAACAGAAGCCCGTCTGACATAATTGTCAGACGCTCCAGAGTCTATCAAGACTCTCCAAGGCTTATCAAAGCCTTTCACGTCCGCAAGGACTACCAGCAAACCTGGCTGGTACACCAACTCGGTGCTAGAAAGCACCGCTTCCCTCGGGGCTTTGTGCTGTCGTCCCCTACCTGGGGCTTAACAGCACTGAGGGGTCCCCCAGTAGGGCGCCCCGCACCTACTGGGAGCCGTCGTTTCCCGACGGCTTGGACAAGGGCTTTTTTCCACCCTTGGTCCCTTGTAGCGAGTGTCTCTCTAGGGATTTTTCGTACATCTGTTCCGCAGATGATCCACGCTTCCACATAGGAAGCACCTTAGCGGCCCATGCCGCTGCTGCATTGCAAGGAGCTCTGCCTCGAAGCTCTGTGAAAAAGAGTCAGAGTGACTCTTAGCGGGAGGTTTCTCCTCCGCTTCGACCTGACTCAGGTCCATGGTTTCGGGACCCACCTTAGACGAACGAAAGTTCCTCTCGGTGTTGAACGCCATCTTAAATGCCTCCTCCAGGGATTGGGGTCGTCATCGGAACAGTTCCGAGCGTGCTGGCTCTTCTTTCAGGCCTCCCATGAACACGGGAATGGACACATCGTCCGAATACGCTTTCGCGTACATCCCTGCCAACACGGTCTTAAGTTCTTGGATGTATGTCTCCAAGTCCCTATTGCCCTGACGGCACCTCAAAAACGCCAGCTGATTCTGGAAAACCAGATCAGGCGTGGCATACATGTCCATAAGCTTTTGCTTAAGAACTTTCCAGGTCAAGAACACGTCCGTGACCGAATCCGGACACGTAAACGCCTATGCACGGGCTTTACCCGTAAGATGGGTCAGTGCAAGTCCCACTTGCAAGTGATCCTCGATCGCATTTGCTGTGGCAAAGGCCGTTTCGACCTCGCGAAGCCACACATAAAGGTTATCACCTTTTTCACCGGTGAATTCCTTTATCTTAAAGGACAACGGAGGGCGCACCCCCTTAGACGTGGAACGACTTCCACAAAAATTCGACTCATGGGCGATGAGGGCATTAACCCTCTTACGTACGGCCTCAAAGCCCTGCTCCACTAGGAGCTGCATACCATCATCGCCCAATATGGATAACAGCTTGTTAAAGGCTTCTTGTTGGACGGGGGTTAACTTACCCCAATCATCTTGGTTCATCCTTCGCAGAGGATGTTGTCGTCTACCAACACAGGTGTTGGATTTGTTGGATTGACTTCAAGTGCTAGCAGATGTAGCAGGTGCGTACACGCACGGTGCGACTAGCGCACAGAGGAAGACTTAGTAAGAGATTGATCTCTTACGCGGGGCCAAGATTCCCTTGGTTTACGAGTTAGTATAGACTAACGCGTTGATACAAGGCTTCCTTTAGAAAGGGGGTAGTTAAGGGAAGGTATTCCCTTTCACTACAACACATACTGCGCGCGCGACTGGTCGAGGTCGTGCATCCTGCAGTCTTTAGTGTGTTTTGTAAATTGTTTTTATATTTAATATGTAATTAGCCTAAATTAATTAAACTAATGTAAACTATATGTAATACTAAGTAGAAATTACTCAATTCGTACCTGGACGAAATGCAATGTACACCACCTGTGTATCAACACGTGGCAGGCTGCCACGCCTTCACTAAGGACTCTCGTCCTGATTGGTTAAAATAACCAATAGGTCCAAACCTTTCGGACCGGTCAAATTTGACCTCAACCGTTGTATACCTACGTACACCAACGTAACCAAATGTAACCCTGTTACAGTATATCTCAACGTAGGCTCCACTTTCCATCTTTTCTTGGAAGGTTGGACCACCTATGTCTTTGAATTTTGTAAGAGCTGCAACTTTAATCTGTTGCGTGCGTCAATCTATCTGTGGATTGTACTTGGTGAACCAAGGTTGACCAAATATTACGTCATGTGTTTCCGGCAGTTCCATTCAGTAATAAACGGCATTTTTGTAAACTCCGTACCATCTACACGAATGGTATCTTCCACTTTATTCGTGGGCTGACTTGATGTCCATGTTCCATCAAAACGAAGTGCTAGTATCTCTTGCGTGTTTAATATTTTCGAGGCGAATCCAGGTTTGGTCAGGTTTGTTGACGCACCAGAGTCGATTAAAATCTTAACTGATTTATTGCCAATGATTCCATAACGCACTAGCAGTCGACCCTGCGATTGTATGTCCGATTCAGAGTTGTTTGACTCTAAGACAACAGGCTGAACTTTGGCCTTTCTTTGGAAATTTGCTGCATTAATCGTGACGCGATCGTACACGGTTGTTTCTTGCTCGTCTTCGCGGCTGTCCATATTGTTGACATGCTGAAGATTCACATGCTGTTGATTACTCCGGCCTGAACGATTATTTCTCATATCGTTGCGTGTTCGGCGTTGATTACATTGAGCAGATTGGTGATTCGGATTTCGACATCTAAAGCATAAATTTCTGCGGCGGCATTCGTCACGAGACGGAATCTGAACGTTACTTATGTCCATTGGTTCTGTGCCATTGTTTGGGAGACTTCGCCGACTGTTGTCACACAACCGGTACCTCTGTCTGTCGTGCGAATTTCCTCTCGAAAATCTTTGAGGATGAGAGCGGTCAAAGTCCAACGCAACGGTAATTGCTTCGGACAATGTTGCACAGCGACAATACTGAACCTCTTCCTTTGTACGACTTGAAAGTCCACGTAGGAAGTACATGATCTGGTACAACGCGCTCATGGCTCGGACTCGGGTGGCCAGGTGTCTAAATTTGCTCACATAATTCGGCAAATCCTTGCAGTCGCGCTCTCTGATATTATTCATATCTTCGCGCAAACGCTCTTGCAAATCAGCAGGCACGAATTCTCGTTCGACTTTGCTGGAAAATTCATCTACGGTTGTGATATACTGCTTTTGCATCACATACCACTGAGCGGCACCTTGAATTCAATGTTCCTCCTAGAACGGCAAGAATTCTTTGTGTGAGATCTTGGCTCTTCCAGTCAACTCCTCTAGCAAAGAAGTATTGCTCCACTTGGTCTTTACAGATATGGAACGGTCAGGTTAATCTCCCTCCATATGTCGGAAGCTTTACACCTTCAAGCTTGATTTCCGATAACTGTTTTGACTTTTGCAGCTGTTCCGGCAACTGTGGTTGTTTTTCCATGGTCGCAACAATAGTAAACATAAACTGGGCATGCTGATCGGAAGCCATTGGAGAAGACATTATTTAGCTAATATCAGTTATAGATTGATATTAACTACTTAATTACTTCTCTTGACAACTTTTGGTCCAGGTTTCAAGGACTTCTTCGACTTGGCGACCGGGGTGTTTTCGGTCTTGTGCTTAGCAATCTCTCGAGAGATTCGTAAGCTTACAGTGCTCTAGAAGCTGAGCAGGTCACTGGCGTGCGCTAATAGGCGAGCCGTAATGTTCTTGCGCGAGTCGGTGCGCTGAGACGTATCTAAGTGTTTCTCCATCCGGCAGAGAATGCGGCTGGTTCGACGGATCGATTCGATAAGGTCGGCACGGAACTTATGAGCGGCGTCCGCTTCTGCACGGACAGCAGGGCAAGCGATTTGGCGGTGTTTTGCTTCGCAGGTTTCTTGTGAGAGTGGCGGTTCATTAACCGAAGCGCAGATCTTTCCGTTAACCCAACTGACTTATTACCGAACAAGACGATTTATAGTCTAAAGACAACGTCTCGATAACGGCGGCAGTATCAATGTCCCGGTAGGATCTACATCCAATGAAATGGAGTACCTGCCCTAAAAAAAGATCTGGACTGAAGTTGACTCTCCAAGTCGCTGTTCATGAGCGGCTAGCAGGGCGGTGCTGCGGGGACGGCGGTGCTGCAGGGACGGCAAGCACGGCGGAAACGGCGGTGATTTCGGCGCGGTGATGCAGGGACGGCTTGCACGACGGCAGGGCGGCGGCGGGGAGGCGGCGTGCGGCGGGGACCAACGAGTGCTTCCAAATGTGAAGCTTGAGATATATTCAAAAGTGAGAGTTAGGTCCTTAGTTCGCTATCTGTGCTACTTCTAAGCCTATCCTTCTAGAACGTACTCCATAACGTACGACGTCATGACGTACTCTATATCGTACGACGTCATGACTTAGACATGTAATTATAATATATGTATGTTCTAATATATTAGGTACGTGATATATCACGTACCTCACGATCTGACATCGGCTTTATCTCGGCCACATGTCAGAACAATTGCAGAGTGCGATAGGTACTTTACGTACGATGTTCAACAAAAATGTACCAGCATAGAGACAAAGAGATCGAGGCACAATCAAAACTATGTCCTCCTGACACGACTTCAACAGTAGCCTCGCGACTACATCGGATTTTAAGTTTCAAGACTGGGCCACTGGCTGCGCCATAATTTAGCCTTTTTGTTAAAGGTCCAGTGAAATTAGACATTTGGGCCAGTGAGTTTAGACATCCACTTTTAATTATCTAGACCTCAAGTTGCTCCAAGCCGCGTACCGAGCAGCGGTCCATCCACGTCCTACACAGCGTCTACTACCTGACTAAAATTGTCGGGTGAGGTGGTAAACTTCTGTTACGTCTAACGCAGCATTATTCTTCAACAATAGTGATATTCCTTATGCTGCCACACCTGCATCCATTTGAGTCTGCTACAACTCGGGTATCCCCGTACATTTTGGCGATGACCCTGAATCCTTTCTGTGTATTCTGTACCCACGAGGCGGGTCCTAGTGGGATGTGGCATCCATGAATCTGAATAATGCATGTTTCCACATATGCATCCAGGTTATCGGGCTGTAGCAGAACCCACGAATGGAGACCGAACCGCTTATATGTTCCCTTAGTATCGATATTACGGTGGGTCAATAAGCTGACCTTGATGTTGATTTTCGTGCACGATCCCGGGTTGTATATCTAAAACATTCAACTATCTATAAGCACTCACGCTAGTTTCGGTTGCATTTTCACTGGTCATAGACTGGAATGTGGTGGCCACTTCACTGTGTCTATCGATCAACATGTCCATAAATTTATCCTTCCCCAACCAGCGCCGAATTTTACCGCAGATATATATACAAATAGTAAATTTTGGGTTATTTTAGCGGCAAAATCGCAACAGGTGAAGACTTCCATACGGATAGTCTTCATGGCATCTTTTTCCACACTGTTTACGAGACTGCTTCCACCATTGTTTGAACCAGGCACCTTGAATGGTCTCAATCCCGGGGTTCGTAGGTTTGAACATTCGCTGCGTATCAGCATTTCTGCCTCCATCTCAACGTTAGTGCTAGATGTTCCTCTGGTGTTATCGCCTTCATGACATAATTGGGTTTGCTAAAACTTTTTATTAGGAGTAGAACAGTATTCACTACATATTTAGTCACTTGTATCAAGACTGTCAAGCACTCATTGAATAGCTAGACTAGTCATTACCTTGGAGAAAGTTCAGCGCTACAGGTCCCAGAACGAATCTTACAAGCATAGATACTTTATGCAAGGCAATATATAAATCGATTTAGACTACGACACAAAATCCAATACCACGACGATCATAAACAGCAAGGGGGGAAGAGGATGGATACATAACAATCTAAATACCAGCGGCGTCGGGATAAACAAGACAGTACTCAATTAGCAGGGTTGGTCAAAACACTGATGATTAAAGTGAAGCTTGGCAGATTGTGTAGACTATACGCGCTGGAAAATCCCGCAAACGCGTACGTACGTGCGTACCCATTTGTTCAGGTTCCTCCACTAAGCGTCACATGGGAGATGAGCGTATGTATTCTCTCGAGGTTGGTGCCCCTATATTGGTGCATCAAGATGTGCAAACATTATTACATGCTTGAGAACACCATCGTTGGGAGAAACGGTGCGATTTTCGTCATGTTGGTTTGTTTTGTATAGCAGCTGACCATCTTGCAAACAATAACAATGCAAGCTAACGCGTAGAACTCCGGAAGTTATTTGCGCTTCTTCTCTGATTGATTTTTTTAAGTAATAAATCATGGACGGGTATTCTAGTCTCCATTGTTATGCTTCTTATTGCTTCTGTACAATAGGCGAAGCAGATGCAATGTAACGAAATGTGTTTGTACTGGTCATTTTTGTTATAGATACTTTCATCTCATAATCAGGCCTACATGATAGCGCATCATCTACCACGTTGAATTTTTCGTGTTTGTTCAGGATTAGATCACTCCGTTGGGGAAACTTTATAGCCCTCCTCCAGATATTCCTCCTAATTTTCAACGTAAAGTTGTATTTTGCGAATAAAAGTACAGTCATATTCCATTATTTGGTAGAAAATGGTGAGTTCACGGACGTGGGTAATGACGCATGTATAAATCACAAATAGTATATCTCCTAATCGATAATTTCTATATAAGCTATTGCATACTTCATGACAAGGGATTTCTTGTCATGCACCGGATAATTTAGCTCAGCTGGAAGTAGCTACGATTGGCAACATATTACGTGACCATTATCATCGTGATCGCGTTGCATTAGCGAAAAACCGATTGCAAAATTGCTTCCGTCCAAAGGAAGCCAAATTGGAGATTGTTATCGGCTATAGCTAGTGTATCCAGTGCGTAAACGCACGGTGCGGCTAGCGCACAGAGGAAGACTTTCCTTAAGCGGCGATGCGCCTCTACTTAGTCGATACGCCTAACAAAAGGGCTTAGAGTGATATTACTCTCTCGCTCGGGGACAAAATCCCTCCAGTTTCCTGTTAGCGCACGCTAACGCTTTAGCTTTACGCTTCCCTAACTAGGGAATAGCTAAGGGAGGCACCCCCCTGCTACAACACTCACAGCACGCTCGACCTTTACAGGTCGAACGTCTAGCTGGATAGTGTAAAATGGTTACTGATTTTTATTAAATATGTAATTAGTCAAAATTAATAAACTAATGTAATCTATATGTAATAATAGATAAAACTTACTTAATCCGTACCTAGCCGAAATGTAATGTACACCACCTGTGTACCAACACGTGGCAGGCTGCCACGCCTTCACCAAGGGCTCCCGCCCTGATTGGCTAAAACAACCAATAGGTCCGAACCTTTCGGACTGGTCAATACTTGAACTTAACCGTTGTGTATTTACGTACACCAGCGTAACTAAATGTAACCCCGTTAAAGCTAGGATCTGGCTTCACATTGCGCTTGACTGTATCGAAATCTTCTAGACATTTGGTATCCCAATGCTATTCAACGTTGTTCTTCAGCAATTGCGAAAAGGGAAGTATGATGCGTGCCCAATTACATGAGTATTTATGCAGGTGGGTAGCTAACAAGAGGAATTTACTTGGCCATTCATCTGTACTTCCGATATTCTATGGATCAGGGCGAGCGTCGTTCTTGTCGATAAAGCTGGTATCGCGCATGCACCAAAGGTGCAGTTCTTTATGCTTATGCATGAGCTCTAACACTTGTGTAGGTGCTCTTTATGTACTTTTACGTTTTTTATCGTGATTTTGACCTGATTTACGACGACTCTTAAAGAATTAGTTGATCGCTTTTAACTGATCAGCCATTTTCGCTTGACATAATACTTCGTGATTGACACGAGGTCTACCTCATGTCAATTATGTTTGTCTTTTGGGAGCTTTAATTAAATTTAGGGGATTCGCTTCAAGTGACTGCCAGATCTGCGCTTCATAGCGCAGATCTGCACTTGTTGCTGATGGCACGTATTGCAACGTCTTTATTTGTTTGTATACATCTACGGTTTGAACGTGGCGATGATATAAATCTGTTGATCGGATCGTCAGGTAAGTTTTTTTACAAACTTCTTCCAACTTAGATTTTGAATGTACATCACCACTAAAACCAATTTTGAGGGATTACTAAGCGTTATAGACCGGGTGAACTAGTCTGGGTCTCAGAGCTTTAAACGTCCCAACGTGATCTATTCAATTAAAATCAGAATATCTTCCTCAAAGCGGCAACTGCCTACCGTGGATACTTTCCCTTTAAGGTGGCTACTGCCAACTGGTAACCTTACCTTCATTGCGGCGGCTACTGACTACCGAGGAGTTACCTTCTTCCTCATGGAGGCCAATCCTTCCGCTGTATTATTTATGATGGCAACTGTTAACTCTTCATCACGTTACCGTGATCATGTCTTCCACACGACGATTATCGTCTGTCGTGAGTAATCCATCTCAGCGGTTTAGATCGCCCATGCAGGCCACTTCCTCTTCGCTCAGTCGTTATGCTGCTGCCATCGCTAATTCAGTTAGTCTGACGCTGGGAGCGCATCCAACGAAACACCTGAATTACTCGCCGAGTGCTCAATCCCTGAGGCATTGTTACAGACGTCGACATAGTGTACCAGTCGATTTTTTTTTCATGCTTGGACATACATTGGGCGTCCAAGATACATCGAACTTGCCATCGAGCACGAAGACGATGTAATCACTCTCGAGTGACTCTTTTTACAACTCAAAGTGTGTGCGTACGATGCGCCGTGGAATTTTCCCCATTGCATCCGTTACTAAGCGAACCGATAACATGCATCGTGGGTTTTCCCTTTCAAAAAGTTCAACGACGCTAAACTTTGTGCTCTTAAGAAGTTGTTTGATTCTACGGTATCTACAATCCACGCAATGGTTAAATCGGTCTGATGAGACCTAACCTCATTGAGCGTTTTTGCATCAACTTGCATACACCGACTGGGAATTTTCCTCTCTGGGTCTATCGTTTTCACGTGCTTGACAACTGTTCCAGTAAGATGCCCTACCCCTACTGCGGTTCACTTTTCTAACCAACAGGACGTCCTCTCTGTTGGTTACGTTTTCCAACAGACTTGCCTGTTCACTGACTGCGTGGCACCGGACGCAGCAATGTTAACATGGGCAAAGTGCACCATCTTCGCGCACCTAATCCAGCGTATTTTCCTTTTTATTCCTCAATTTACTCAGTGTCGAAGCAACCAAAAACCGATATGTCCATCGGTTCTGGTTTCCTCCCCACTATGTCGTTGTTGCTGTACGTCGAAGGGTACCACCGTGAGTCACACCGTTAAATTGTTGGGCTCGTTTCATCTTTGACTTGTTCCAGTAAACTGCTTATACCGAAATATTCTGGGTGCTGTGGAAGAAAGCTGAGAGTAGAGAAACTGCTTGAAGGGACCGTTGTTCAGTCCATTTTTTTACAAGGTACTAGGTAGCTGCGTCTAGTGGCCCGCTACAATATTCGATAAGAAATATTGTGCTTTCTGCGAGTAAGCTTCTATATTAAGCTTACCCTGACGCATATTTAATGAAAATAACTTATACCTATTTTATTTTGACGCACTTTAATTAAAATAACTATTCCTATTTTATATTTTAATGAAAATAACGATACCTATTTTATCTATTTTAGCCTACGCAAACTAGCATGCAATAGATGGAAAATTAAAAGAGTAGTATCTGATGGGTGTTTTAGACTTAATAGATATTACTAAATCTAAAAAAACAAATATACAAATATACAAATATGAAATGGGTTGACTGATTTTAAATCTTCTTTAAAGTTTACCGAATTCAATTACCAATGGATTATAAGAATTTATAATTCAGAAGTTCCCTTTGAACAACCTAAATGTTCCAATTGGAACAATGATATTTAATTTAAATATCGTGGTTCTAATGTAATGAAAGTTCAGCTTGTTGACGTAATTAAAACGCATTTTGATTCAACTAAAATCTTGCACTTTGTAGTCTGTGCAATACTCCGACTATTTTAACGCTGCAAGACAATTCACACGGTGTTATTCGCATTCCGCCGTTCTTCTTTTGTTCCGCCCCGTCGCTCAGAACTGTATATTCACTTTCACAAAAGTACTGATTTCAAATGCTTTATAAAAACGTTAGTTATTCTTTTCACAAAAGTACTGATTTCAGGTGTTTTATAAAAACGTTTGTTTTAATAAGTAATTATTGGCGACGGCTTCATCCGCTCCAATTAGCGCGTCATGTCGTGTCCTCTGACCGATGGTATCATTTCAAAGTTCTGTGTACCACTTTGAAAAACCGAATGAGTTTGGTTCCCAATGCTTCCCCTTATGGACTACTAACAGCTCAAATAGATCTAATAGTTGTTTCTTCCTTCTTTGTCGTCGAAGAAGTAAACATATTGTATCAAGAAGTTGATGCAATAATTCGTACCTCGTGTGCACCCAAGTAGCTATTGGTCCTTCCGCCTATAGCGTGATTTAGCCATATGCTATGGCGTCGTTACCTGTAACTTGTGGGTGTTGCACTTGGCCGCCTCCAGCACCAATGCATGTATCAACCACTCCCCCCGTTTGCCGAGTAGGCTTCGCCACCGGCGCATCACCTCATCCGGAAGAGTCAAAGGAATCTGGCGTCATCGATACCGTTGTTGGAATTATGTGAAGCCATTTTATCTTTTGCGTCTCTTCAAGATGGTGAAACCCCTTTGGCTGAAATGGGTAGGTAAATTTTCAGGTTACAGTATATATATGACATTTTGTATGGTTATATTTGCTTAGTTAACCTTGTATAATACACTTTTTGATTTTACTCTTAAGCTTTTGGACTGAATCGACTCCGCGTGGCACACGTAACGCACAAGCCTATCTCCTCGCGCCTAACACATGTGTGTTTGTGCGCAGTCTATACGTATTTTTTCCTACAACCGTCTCATCAAATGCTTTAAGGGGGTTGTGTTGGACTTTGCGCTCTACATCATGTTCCGCACTCATACTACAACGCCTTACTGTATACGCTTGCCTGCTGCAACTAACGCGATTCCAATTCGTAATAATATATGCGAGATATGCTTGTACAAAACCACGTAATGCGTAACCACTTATGCTGCACGTGACTAATTCCAAACCGTAAGTAAATCGAAACTAATTAAGTCAGGTCACAAATTCAATATTAATCCACTTCCACATTCCTGGTGGTAATCATTCCGGCCTGTGCCCTGCACGCACAAACTTACTATGCCTTATATGCGTACATATGTACTTGGGTGCTACAGTTAGAATTCTGAAGTAAGTATATTTGAATTAAGTAAAAACCTAATCTAACTAATGTATATACATATTTATGCAAGACCCATAAAATTGGGTAAATACCCAAAATCCCTTTACTGAAAGTCGCAAATGCCCCAATACACGAGACGCACGGCTCGGCCAAATTTCGGGGCACTTCAACACGATGGCCATCACTTCTCCTTGTTGTTGAGCGCCTTTGCCCTTATCCATAGCGTAATCGTAGTGCAAAATGCGTAAAAATCACTTGATCAAAGTATGCCTTCACTTGTGTATGCGTAATCCTCGAATTCAGCACTTGTTCACAGTAACCGAACTAAAAACGCACCTATCCACCAACACGAGACTTGATCTACCGCGTGACGACGCTTGCCCTCTCTACTCCTACCTATAATGCCAAAGTAACTATGTGCACAAAGAAAACGGGAGCGTAGTTAACGTTAGTTAACTTTAAGAAGAAAATGTAAAAGTGATATATTTAGACTGGAGTATTTTTAGTCCGTCACAAAAAATGCAATTTGTGTACACCTATTTTCGACTTTTGTGCGTCGATGCTAGAACCTCGAAAAATTCCATTACCACGACTTTATCGCTTTCCAACACTCCTTCTCATCGCCGCGCACTTCGAAAACAGGTTGCCTTCAACGTTCTGACAGCCCAACACTTGATCGCAACTCCGCAAACCGCTGCATCGCTAGTGCCTTGGTAAACATGTCTGCAATCATTTCGCTTATTCATTTATAACGTACTTCAATAAGTCATTCCATCTGCTTTGAGATTAAAAACTTGATCCGCACGTCGGCATGCTTCAATTTGCTTGAATTATTTTCTTCTTCCAGGAACTTTATCACTGCTTGATTGTCTGAATACAGGATCATCGGCAACTTCAACTTCACACCAACCTCTGTCAGCAACTCGTACACTCCGAACACCTCGCACTCCACTTGAGACGCAGCATAAAACTATGCTTCCATCGTCGAAAGTGATACGCACGCCTGGCGCTTACACATCCAATACTGAACGATTCTGTCCAACGTAACCAGTCCACCCGTTACGGACTTTCTGTCCTTCTTGCATCCCGCGTAGTCTGCATCGCTATATGCAACCAGCTGTAATCCATTTTTCCACATCTGTCGCCTTCGATTGTCCATCTTTAACTTCATCTTGAATGTTCCCTTCAAGTAACGTAAAATTCGATTCGCTAGAATCCAATCAACCATCTTGGGCGCATGCGTCTGCCTGATCGCCTGTGTACTGCGTACACTATGTCAGGTCTAGTACATCTCGCTATCTACAGGAGGGATCCCACAAGTGACTGGAAATCCCTCACTGCAGGCGATCTGTCACTAGACTTGACCGGCAGATCCACTTGATTTTCCATACACATGTCCTCGTGATTTCCTCCAATTGTTGTAGCCGTTGCGTATACGCACGGTGCGGCTAGCGCACAGAAGAAGACTATTCCTTAAAGCGGCGTTCGCCGCGACTTAGCCGATACGCCCTTATAAGGGCTTAGTAGGAGAGAGCTCTCCTACTCGGGGCCAAGATTCCCGGGTTGGTTTACTGTAGCCTTTGCTAGTTCCTTAACGACAAGGCTCCCTTACCAAGCGTGTAACTAAAGGGAGGGCTCCCTTTACGTTACCGCACTCACTACACGTACGACCGGTCGAGGTCGTGCGTCTGTAAGATAAGTGAAATGTAAACTGAATATATTTAATATATAATTAGCCTAAATTAATTTAAACTAATGTAAACTATATGTAATACTAAGTAGAACATACCAAATTCGTACCTAGCTAAAATGTAGTGTACACCACCTGTGTACCGACACGTGGATGGCTGACACGCCA
>CM047588.1:1031438-1051668 GCA_026184515.1 Peronosclerospora sorghi | reverse complement strand
TCACGTACACCACCAACTAAATGTGACTCGAATGTAACCCTGTTACAATTGGTTTCTTCAATGCGTTCGCGTCCTTAAACCATATTCATCAATGAAACACTTGATCATGACTTCTTGATCGAGGTAATAACCTCCTTCTTCTTCGTAAGTCACCCGCATTACTAAGAACTTCGACACTTCACCAAATCCTTGATGTCTAACACCTTCATGTCATCAAAAAATGTCGTTACCAATTCTTCTTTCGTTCCCGTCACCAACAAATCATTTACGTAAACTCCGACCACGATCATATCCACTCCATGTCGCTTGAAATATAAACATAAATCCGTGTAACTCTGCGAAGACTTGAGCAACTTGTCGTGCAATATCCTGTTCCAGAGTAGACCTGCCTGTTTTAGGCCATACAAGGTCTTCTTCAACTTCAGCACCAGCTCGTTTACTTCTTCTACCTTGAGCTTCCTGAAATCTTGCTTCCTGAACTCCATAACGCTTGGTATATATAGGTTCATATCATGTTCCTCTTCGAGCGCCTTGACGTACGCGTTCGGGATATCTACATGCTTGGCTCTCACATTCCACCTTCTTGCTAACGCCAGAATGATTTTCACTGTCCCCATGTCCATTACAGCCGCAAACGTGAGTCCATAATCCACTCCAAAACGCTGTTCGTTGCCGCACGCGACTAGACGTGCTTTATAACGTTCCACGCTTCCATTCGCGTCAGTCTTGGTCTTGAACACCCATTTGGTGTGTAACGGCCTGCATCCACTTGGTTTCTTCGTCACATCCCACACTTCATTCATCTATAACGCCATTATATCCGTCTTAATCGCTTCACTCCACTCATCTTTATGCTTACTCTTCATCGCTTCCAAAAAATTACGCGGATCCATTTCCGTAATCATATTCACCACACCGTTGTCATCCTCGCCAAAGTTGTCTTCTTATTTCTGTTCATCACTTGTTTCAGCATTCTTCTTGGTGTATTCCCTTGTCACATGCCGCTGTCTTGACCATGTCTTCTTCTTGACTCTTGGTCTCCTTCTTGCTTGCCTGTGTTTCTTGAACTTCTTCATCTTGCTCTTCAATTGGTCCAAGCGCTCCTTCTAAGTTTGCATCTCCTTCCTCTGTGAAAAGACTTCGTAACTGCTCGTTTTGTGTGTAGTCCAGAGTCTCGATGTTCTTGATATGCTGGCCCAGACGCACGTCGACTGTCAGAACCTTGTTCACCTGCTCGACGTCCAAAATGCTTTCTCCGGTCTCTTGGTACTTGATCACCCGCCTACTATTCACGTAAGCCAACTCGCAGCCCATCTCCTTTAAAAGTTCATACGATAAAATTCTACACGCCAAATTCTCCACGTAATACACATTTTCTATCTTGATCAATCTTTCAACACCACCACACCGTGCATACACCTGCAAATCACCTTTCATGACAACCTTCAGCTTCTTGCCATCGGCTTGATAGCACACACCATTCACTGGTTCATTATTCCGTAGGAGACTTGAGTCGTTCGTCGAATGCATACTTACTCCGCTATCTAATATCCACTTCTTACTCGAAATATTAGCGTAATCTCCAGTAATCGTAAGCGACAAATCCGCATTTTTGCCCCCTCTCTTCGGGCAATTCCACTTGAAATGTTGAGTATCTCCACATACGTAACACTTTCTTGTCTTGTCCTTTATTTCTGCCACAACGTTCACTGTGCCTCGTGCCGCCGTCATTGCTTTGCTCCCTTCATGCTCCACTGCTTGCGCGAACTGGCAGATCTCTTCAGCCTGCCGCAGATAGTCCACGCAAGTGTATTCATATCTCGACATCATGACTTGTTTCAGCTCTGGTGCTGTATGATAAATAACATTATCAAGCACCAGAGCATCCGCACTCCCGCCTACCGCTTCAGCCACTGCCAGTAAATATAGGTAATGCTCCGGCCAGTATCTTGTATAATATTTCCTCGCCAAAAAAAAACTTCATCGCTTGAGCCGGCGTCAGCTGCGTATGGAACGTCGTCAACATCTTGTCCATAACATACCACAACTCGGGAGTATCACTCCAATATGTTTCAACCTGGCGGTTGTAGTAACTTTCCGCCGTACCAGATAGGTAATGTCCCAGGAGATCGACCTTAACGTCTTCACTCCATGGGAACCCACACGCTGCCTCAGCGATACCTATCTGGCGCAAAAACTTCCTGCCCCACGGGTGAAAACCCAACCACAGTCCCCGGTACACCTCTGTACCGTCGAAGACTCTAATTTGAAGCTTGCACTTCTTCGGTGAAGGCGTCCGCATTACCTGCGCGTGTGCTGCTTGACCCGCATCTGCATTGACCCCCGGGTGTGCATACCCGTGTCCTGGGATCCCCGCTTGGCCACCGATCTGTCCGGCGCCCGATACGCCACCTAGATCGAAACAATTTGCACCGGCCTTACTCAGATGCCTGAAGCTCATCGCCGCAGGTTTGGCTGCCTTGTACGCAACCTTCTCCTCATGACTTCCCTCCAAGGAAGCCATGCTCATCTTGGTGTCTCCTTTGGGCGTGTGATACACACCACCCCCCTCGGACAATGCTCCACGAGAGTTTTCCAGCTTGCCCAGCCAGTCCGTTAGCTCGCAAATCGCTGCCAAGACGTCAGCCGACCCCACATTCTCTTCAACGACAGCAACATTTTCCTCGCTGTCTTCACGCCCCTTATTTGGGCTCATAACCTGTTGTTGAGCCCCTTGCCCTTAGCTATAGCGTAATCGTAGTGCAAAAATGCGTAAAAATCACTTGATCAAAGTCTGCCTTCACTTGTGTATGCGTAATCCTCGAATCCAGCACTTGTTCACAGCAACCGAACTAAAAACGCACCTATCCACCAACACGAGACTTGATCTACCGCGTGACGACGCTTGCCCTCTCTACTCCTACCTATAATGCCAAAGTAACTATGTGCACAAAGAAAACCGGCGCGTAGTTAACGTTAGTTAACTTTAAGAAGAAAATGTAAAAGTGATATATTTAGACTGGAGTATTTTTAGTCCGTCACAAAAAATGCAATTTGTGTACACCTATTTTCGACTTTTGTGCGTCGCTTTCCAACACTCCTCTTATCGCCTTCCAGAGCGGTAACTATCCCGCTCTGATCTTTGTTTTCCCCGGGCTTCCACCCCGGGAGACTCATGCTGAGTGCGTTTACCGCTTCCTCCGTTTACCTCTACTTTCAGTGTACTAAATGCACGATTGTGCCGGACGGGAAAGCGGTCGCTTATGGTGGGCATTCTGATCGATAGAAATAACCTGGCATGATACCTGTGGTACAGACTGATGTCGATGTGTCGATCTAGAACTATTGTGTAACGCAAGTGTGAACAGTGGAAAGAGCTATTACGATAGCGTGGTTAAGGTTGCACTTGCAGATATGTCTTGAATCCTTTCTGGGGGTGCACGTTCACTACTTATTCGTGTAGAAAGTAGTTTGAACACGTAGTAGACTCTAGGGGTGTGCGGTATTGATATCGGTACTACACAGTACCGGTATATACCGGTACTGAACACCGGTATCTTCCCATACCGATACCGATACCGGCCTTACTAAAGTTGGTACTGAGCCAGGGTATACCATCCCGTCCCACGTAAAATCGGTATGAAATGTCGGTATACCCTACCCTGCCACACAAAGTCGGTATCAATTGCGGGTATACCCTACCGCTCTACACAAAGTCGGTATCATTTGTGTGGATACCGTACCGCTCAAGACAAACTTGGTATCAATTGTCGGTATACCATACCGCGCTACACAAAGTCGGTATCAATTGTCGGTATACCATACCGCGCTACACAAAGTCGGTATCATTTGTTGATATACCCTACTGCCCAATACAAAGTCGGTATCATTTTTCGCTCTGGTATGACGTGGCCCCACTTGTAGCCGGCTGGGTACACGCACGGTGCGGCTAGCGCACAGAGGAAGACTTTCCTTTAAGCGGTAGCTACCGCTACTTATCCGATACGCCCTTATAAAAGGGCTTAGTAGGAGAGAGCTCTCCTACTCGGGGCCAAGATTCCCTAGGTGGTTTACAGATAGCTTTCGCTAACCCCTCGTAACAAGGCTTCCCTTATAAAGGGAGGTAGCGTAATGGAGAACTCCCTTGGGCTACAATACTCACTGCGCGCGTGACCGGGCGTGGTCGCGTGCCTAGCTCCGCTAATGCCTTAACGACAAGGAGCTCCGCTAATGCCTTAACGGCAAGGCTCCCTTACTAAGGGTGTAGGTAAAGGGAGGGCTCCCTCTTACCTACGGCACTCACGGCGCGCGCGACCGGGTGTGGTCGCGCGCCTGCACTTTAGAGTGAAATGTAAACTGAATATATTTAATATGTAATTAGCCTAAATTAATTTAAACTAATATAAACTATATGTAATACTAAGTAGAATATTCCTAATTCGTAGCTAGCTAAAATGTAGTGTACACACCTGTGTACTGACACATGGATAGCTGACACACCACCACACCAAGGGCCCCTGCCCTGATTGGTTAAAAAACCAAAAATAACCAAAGGTTCAGAACCTTTCAAACCGGTCAATACTGACCTCAACCGTGGTGTACTCATGTACACCAACACTAAATCTAACTCGAATGTAACCCCGTTACATCATCCCCCATCAAGACTATTTCTCACGCAATAATCGAAATCTTGTTGGAGAAGTCCAACGCCAGTACCTCTGTCTGTCCATTCTACACCTTCAGCGGTGCTATGGACGCAAACTATTCCGACAACTCGGAAGTGGATGCCCTTGGGGAGCTCTCCCCAACGGCTGGCCATGCTGATAGCGCCGTTCGGCGCTATCAGTCATCCAACCCATTCCCCACACGTGGGGAAAACGCACTAACTCGTGCGCCACCGTTACCCGCTAGGGGTGATACCTCCAGGTTGCCACAGGCAACCACCACCAATGAACCGTCCTTGGTTCAAGAGGCCCGACATGCCGTACGGGCACGGAAGGGGCCTCGCGACCCTCAAAAGAGGGCTAAGAACGCGGTCAAGAGGGGTTTAGCCTCCTATACCCCTGGCCCAGTGGCTATACTGCCGCGTGAAATTGCGCATCGGAACCAACTACGGGCCCGACTATTAACGCCCAGAAATTATTCCGTTAAGTCCTACCGGAGGCGCCTCGGGAAGCGGGCACGCGGTGTCCTCGTGGGTATCATCCGCGAGATTCCCATTGTTCTCCTGAGGGACGAAAGCGTCGAAGACGCAGAACAGGCGTTCCGCGACTGGGCGGAAGGGGAGAAACGCCTCCCCAGTTTCGATGCGCTGTACAACAGCTTTTCCGAACACGACGTTCGGGTCGAGATGGCGCTAGGCTTGGCCTATGCTCAGGCCAAAGCGCAAGGGCAATTACCTGCCTCCTATTATACGCGCTCTGCTCTCGATGTGGTGCGGGAGAGCAATGCAAGCACAGAATCTGCCTCCGGCGAACTCCCAGCTACTGGAAGTGAAGAGGCTTCTTCCGCCCCTTTGGTCGTTGACTTTCAGCGGGATTCTCCCGCTCAAAAGCGTCAACGACATCAATGCAATCCTGCCGCAGGGGAGTTTCGGACTCCCACTAACTCTGCGAATGTGGATAACCTTTCCACTTCACCAGGTACTGGATCTCACCCCGATGGTCGCGTCGTGCCATCAGACGTTCCACATGGTAATGTTTAGTACCCTCCGTATCGAGAACTGGAGAAGGAGGTCGCGCTATTGCGAAGTGAGTTCCACGAGCGCTGTGATCGGCACAGCCGTCGCATCCAAGATGCTCAGGAGGGACTCCGCAACGAAGGGAGTGCGAATGAACGAATCGAGGGGCGGCTTGCCTCTCTCGAGTCTCCCGTTGCGGAGCTTCAGGGTCGTATTTCGAACCTGTCGGAGATGTTCCGACCTGTCGTGCCTTTCGGCTATCCGACTTCCCACCCTCCTCCAAGAGGGGACCCGCCTCCGGGTTCTGGTATGCCTTAAGCATACCCACATAGAAGGTTGAATGCGTACGCATCGCCTTCGGGATGTCTAAGTTATACGACAAGCCCTTTCGGGCTAGTACCTTAAAGGACCCCACAAACCTGGGGCGCAGTTTATTCTTCAATACGTTGGAAACTGCATGTGTAGGAAGATTCTTAGCGTCTAATAAAACACTTTCTCCTACTTTGTATACTTTTTCGTTACGCCCCCCCTTGCGGTCAGCATGCTCCTTCTGCGTGTCTTGGCTTTCCGCCATGGCATCGCAGACGTGTCGTAAGACACTAAGGCGCGTCGATTAGAACTTATCGATGTGCTTTCGCACAGATACAGGGCTGACATCGGGCAATCCTCCCCCCTCAAGCCCTCGGCCACACACACGTGGCGTCAACGGAACCCTCGGATTCACTAATCCGTTCACGTAAAACGTGGTGAGCCCCGTAGAAGCATGGACTGAATTGTTTATAGAAAATTCGGCCATAGGAAGCATCTCACTCCAGCTCTTTGGAGAATCCGGACATAAACTCCGGAGAATATCTTCCACAACGCGATTAACGTGTTCTGTCTGTCCGTCCGTCTGCGGATGATCTGCAGTGGACATGAAGAGCTTGGTGCCCAGCACCTTAAACAACGCTCCCCAGAATTGTCCCGTAAAACGGGGATCCCGATCCGACACAACGGAATCGGGTAGACCATGCTGTCGAAAGACACGGTCTAGGAACACTTTCGCTGTTCCTTGTCCATCTATGTACTCTGACACCGCCGCCAGGTGAGCCATCTTGCTCAATCTGTCTACAAAGACCAATATGCCGGTGCTCCCGGCGTTATCCTTCGGAAAACCGAAGATAAAATCCATAATAATGGATTTCCAACACTCCGTTGGAACCGATAAGCTCGCCAAAGGCGATGCTGAACTTGCAGAGGGTTTAACCCTCTGACACGTCTCACAGGTGCCTATATACGCACCGACCCCTTATACATGTTGGGTCACCAATACAAAGCGCTTAAAGCGCTGTAGGTCTTATCCCGACCTTAATGACCCCCGGTAGGGGCGTCATGTGCCTCAAAGAGCACTCTATACTTCAGTTCCTCATAATGAGGAACTACCACCCGCGGAGTGTCCTCCGCGCTCGTGCTATACTATAGCAAACCGTCACAGTACCTGTAACGGTGTAAACGAGCTTTATCTCGACTTGAAAGGTTAGGATCAGACGAGCCAAGACCCTTTCCACCCAACGCTCTGATAAGAGCCGTACACTGTGGGTCTTTCTCATACGCTTGGCGTAAGAGGTCGACCACAGACGTGGTGACGAATGTCGCGTGAGCGAGATCGTCATCGGTACGACGCGACAACGCGTCTGCAAGCACGTTCTGCTTGCCAGGTTTATACTTAACCTCAAAGTTATACTCCGCGAAGAAGGAGATCCAACGGGCCATCCGTTGCGAGAGATGAGGCGACTTTGTCGCTGTCCGTAAGGACGCGTGGTCAGTATAAACCACGAACGGCTTAGCCGAGTAGGTGAACCCTAAATTTGACAAGAGCATACTTAATTGCAAGTAGCTCCTTGTCATGAACGGGATAATTCCGTTCCGCAGCTTTAAGCTGCCTCGACTTAAACGCAATCACGCGTTCCTTTCCTGCATCGTCTGCTTGTAACAAAGCACATCCGATTGCGAAATCGGAGGCGTCGCAGACGACACTAAATGGTTTCCCAGGATCTGGGAGAGCAAGAACGGGAGCTTTTAACAAGCTCCACTTTACCGCTTCAAAAGCGTTTTGGTGTTTGGTTTCCCAACACCAATCCACGTCCTTCTTAAGAAGGTCGGTTCATGGCTTCGCCATTTCAGCGTAGTTCTCGCTGTACTTGTGAAGATAGTTGGCTAATCCAAGCCACTTCCGTAAATCTCTAAGATTTACAGGCGAAGGCCACTCGACAATAGCTTTCACCTTCGCGCGATCCGCCCGCACTCCATCCTTATCGATGAAGCATCCGAGGAAAGGAATTTCCTCAGCACCAAAGATACATGTGGATGCGTTTGCATAGAGTTTATGCTCTCTCATACATTCAAGCACAGCTCGAAGGTGTATCAGATGCTTCTGAACATCAGACGAGTCGCCTTCAGCACAACTATGAACCAATATATCGTCGAAGTACGTCTGAGCGTACTTTCTATGAGGGCGGAAGAGTTGAGTCACCAAGCGATTGAAAGTCGCTGGTGCATTTGAAAGCCCTTGTGGCATAACAAGCCACTCCCACAGCATTCCACTAGGCGTGCTGACCGCTGTAAGCGAAATATCGGACGCTCGCATGAGCACCTGATAAAATACCCGTCCACCAGATCTAAGGCACTGTACCCAGTACAGCCCGCAATATTTTTCTGGAGAACATCCTTCCGAGGAATCGGAGTCTGCATGGGTATAGTCGCTTCATTCAGCTTATTGTACGCATGCACAATGCGCCACTTTCCGTTCGGTTTACGAACACAGAAAGTGGGAGATGAATGGGGAGACTTGCTCTCCCGTACCATCCCTTCCTCTTCTTTCCCCTTGAAGAATGCGTCGATGACGTCGCATTTCTCCTTGGGGAGAGGCCACTGCCTAGTGACGCAGTATTTGGTTCCAGGAACCAAATAGATTTCATGTCGGACTCCCCGATCCGGTGGTAACCCCATCGGCGGGTTGTCACTAATGACATCTCCAAATTCCTTCAGTAAGGAATGGTAAGGGTCCTCAGGATCCGCAAGGATCTTGAGGCCGCTTCGGGCACTCAATGCCTGTTTGGTTTTCACCAAAACTGACTCTTCCATCGTGTATGAGGAGTTTAACTCCTCTTCCGGACGCAACAGCACAACCTCATCGATTTCAACTGCTCTCAAAGCAGTTCCAAACTCGTTGAAGGACATCTCCTCCAACGACAACAGTTTGCCTACCCCAGGCAACCGTTCAAGGCTTACGCCTTCTGTGACAACACCTGTCACACTATTCAGCATCCGATAGGACTGCTGACTACTGGCCTCGGGACTCATCCCGAGACCCAGATGGGGGAGTCAGTTACCCCATCTATTGGAAGCGCCACGCGCCTATCCACAGAGGTCTCTACCTCTACCACCGGTGACTCGCCGGTCTCACCTATAACGGCGTAGTCGGAATCATTTCCGACGTGCGAAAGAGACAAACTTCGGGTCTCTTCGCTTGGAAGCGCCTCGCGCTTAACCACAGGGGTCTCTACCCCTACCGCTGGAGTCGCAACTTGTTCGCCGAACACGGCGTGGTCGGAATCAGTTCCGACCTGCAGAAGAGACAAACTACGGGTCTCTTTTCCAGGAAGCGCCTCGCGCTTACACTCATAGGAATCCACCTCTATCACTGGCGACTCACCAGTCTCGCCTATAACGGCGTGGGGATTAACCGCCGAATCCCCCTTTGCTAAGGAACTGTTCCTTAACGCCATTGGGACTGATCATTTCAAACATCCCAATCTCTGGCATCTCACGCCAGAATCGCTTTTGCGATCGAGCAAAGGTGGGTTCATGACTCGCCAATGATTCACCCGATCGCGGGTGCGTTGAGCCAATGGATTTAGACTTCCAGTCTATCCATGGCTCGTGGAGTTCCATCCATTTCATGCCCAGAATGAGGTCATACCTCGAGTCCAAATCCAGGACTAGGCAACGTTCTAAGATGTCGAAGTCTGCAAACTTCAGCTTAAGGTCAATCGAGACCTTGGGTACAGTAACCTGTACGCCCGTCGCAATACGGACCGTGACAACGTCACGAGAACGTGCCTCTAGGGCCTCGGCATAAAGCCGACTCTTCTCAACAGAAGCCCGTCTGACATAATTGTCAGACGCTCCACAGTCTATCAAGACTCTCCAAGGCTTATCAAAGCCTTTCACGTCCGCAAGGACTACCAGCAAACCTGGCTGGTACACCAACTCGGTGCTAGAAAGCACCGCTTCCCTCGGGGCTTTGTGCTGTCGTCCCCTACCTGGGGCTTAACAGCACTGAGGGGTCCCCCAGTAGGGCGCCCCGCACCTACTGGGAGCCGTCGTTTCCCGACGGCTTGGACAAGGGCTTTTTTCCACCCTTGGTCCCTTGTAGCGAGTGTCTCTCTAGGGATTTTTCGTACATCTGTTCCGCAGATGATCCACGCTTCCACATAGGAAGCACCTTAGCGGCCCACGCCTCTGCAACATAGCTAAGAGCTCCGCCCCGGAGCTCTGCGAAAAAGAGTCAGAGTGACTCTTAGCGGAAGGTTTCCCCTCCACTTTGACCTGACTCAGGTCCATGGGTTCAGGACCCACCTTAGAGGAACGAAAGTTCCTCTTCGGCGTTAAACGCCTTAAACGCCTCCCCCAGGGATTGGGGTCGGCATCGGAACAGTTCCGAACGTGCTGGCCCTTCTTTCAGGCCTCCCATGCAGACGGTGATGGACACATCGTCCGAATACGCTTTCGCGTACATCTCTGCCAACAGGGTCTTCAGTCCTTGGACATATATCTACAAGTCCCTAGTGCCCTGAAGGCACCTCAAAAACGTCATCTGATTCTGGAGAACCAGATCAGGCGTTGCATACCTGTCCATAATCTTTCGCTTAAGGACTCCCCAGTTCGGGAACACGGTCGTGACCGAATCATGACACGTAAACGCCCATGTACCGGTTGTTCCCGTAAGATGGGTAAGTGCAAGTCCCACTTGTAGGTGATCCTCGATCACGTTCGCGGTGGCGAATGCGGTTTCAACCTCTCGAAGCCACACATAAAGGTTTTCACCTTTCTCGCCGGTGGATTCCTTTATCTTAAAGGACATCGGAGTGCGCACCCCCGTAGACGCGGAATAACTCCCTCGAAGACTCGCCCCATGGGCGATAAGGGCATTCACCCTTTCACGCACGGCATCGAGAACCTGCTCCACTAGATGGCGCATGCCATCCTCACTCAATATGGGTAACAGCCTTTTTAAAGGCTTCCTGTTGGACGGGGGTTAGCTTACCCCAATCGTCCTGATCCATCCCTTGCAGAGGATGTTGATCACCAACACAGGTGTTGGATTGACTACAAGTGCTACCAGATGTATCCGGGTGCGTACACGCACGGTGAGGCTAGCGCACAGAGGAAAACTTTCCTTTAAGCGGTAGCTATTGCTACTTAGCCGATACGCCCTTATAAAAGGTCTTAGTAGGAGAGAGCTCTCCTACTCGGGGCCAAGATTCCCGGGGTGGTTTACAGATAGCTTTCGCTAACCCCTCGTAACAAGGCTTCCCTTATAAAGGGAGGTAGCGTAAGGGAGAACTCCCTTTGGCTACAATACTCACTGCGCGCGTGACGGGGCGTGGTCGCGTGCCTAGCTCCGCTAATGCCTTAACGACAAGGAGCTCCGCTAATGCCTTAACGGCAAGGAGCTCCGCTAATTCCTTAACGGCAAGGCTCCCTTACTAAGGGTGTAGCTAAAGGGAGGGCTCCCTTTACGCTACTGTACTTACTGCGCGCTACCGGGAGTGGTCGCGCGCCTGGCAGTCTTAAGTATTTTTGTAAACTGAATGTGTATTTAATATGTGATTAGCCTAAATTAATTTAAACTAATATAAACTATATGTAATACTAAGTAGAATATTCCTAATTCGTACCTAGCTAAAATGTAGTGTACACACCTGTGTGCTGACACGTGGATGGCTGACACACCACCACACCAAGGGTCCCTGACCTGATTGGTTAAAAAAACCAAAAATAACCAAAGGTTCAGAACCTTTCAAACCGGTCAATACTGACCTCAACCGTGGTGTACTCATGTACACCAACACTAAATGTAACTCGAATGTAACCCCGTTACACCACTAGTAAGTAGCCTCCAGCTGATTGACGACAACAGAAGAATCTACCTGAACTCTAATATATATTGAGAGCATCTCAAGTAGTGGTTGATAGTATACTATTCTAAGGACGCTGAGTAATGCTACAATAGTCCTTCTAACTACTCCTACAATGTTGTTGGTGTCCAGTGCCCATCCTCACCTATCACGAGTACCACGTTATATATCTAATCTGTTAATAGAGACTCAAGCTTTAGCAACTTCTTCCAATACCGATGCTGCAATCATTATACCACGGCTTTTTGTTGCCACTGCTCTCCTTTTGCATGCTGCTACGGAAGTTTGCCTGATGTTGCCACAAGTGCTACTGTACTGTACCCCTCTCACAGATCTCTAAAATAACTACCTCTCATGCACTCAATAGCGGGAGATGCTAAATCCACATGGGTGTTTTGCTAATTACACATGGTTGGCAGACACCTCCCCTTTTATGCGAGCGGTGTACAGGCTCTCCTTCTCCTTTTGCCCATTACACATGGTTGTGACGTCACAACCTTGTTGCTTTAGCAAAAGGTCCCGACTAGAGGCACAGCCCACTATTGCTAGGGGCTATAGAGAAACGTAGTAACATTCGTATCTATATCCAAGTAAGAATTTAATAACCAGTGCCACGAGTAAAATGAGAAGATCGATTGCATAGACAACGCTCGTATTGGAACGATTTGGTCTATAGCTGCAGCAAAAATGTATACCTCTCAAACTTCTGCCTTATCGTTTTGATGGCTGCTTGAGCGATATCACCACGCGGGTCATGGACGTAGTCGAAACATAAAGTACTTGATTACATCCAGCAAGCGGTAGGGAATGGCTTTGAACTGACGGATTCTTCTCCCGGAGATATTTGATAAACGTCTCGTACGTGACTACAGGTGTACCATCCCAGAATCGACAATCTGGAAAGAATCGACTCATCACGCAACAAGGCACAATGGCAAATGGTTTTCTTAGCGTCAGGGAAGCGTCAACAATCGCCTCGGTGGCCTCATCTGGATGCATTCCAACAAGAACAGAGCAGTTTGCAAACAACTCCTTGTACAGCTTCAGTGTTTTGTCATCCAGCCTATGCAGCAAATGAGGGTTCATTGTCCGACCTTTAACGGCAGAAGCTTTCGCAACGAGTTTACGGTTGTATTTGCCAAGTTTCATGGGTCTCTGCGGTACATTCAAGAATCAAAGTAAGCTACGACGCATTAAGTGTCACATGAGGAAGGTTACCTGAACGCACCGGGTCAATTAAAGTCGTTTGAATACCTCGTTGAATCCAGAGCTTTACAGGGATATCACCTTTCCCACCAGCGACATCGACGACACCAGTACCGCTAGCTAAAAACTCTTCCCCTAACGACTCGACAAGCCAGTAGCAGAAGATGCGGCTCCGCTGCGTCTTGTCAATTTTGGAATGAGGATTGCCGCTATCACCGGCAAGATGTGCAGCTTTTGCGCGTTTTTCGAGGCGTTTTTGGATCCAGCGACGTTGATTCGCTTTAAAATCCTCTTCTTGGCTGTCCATGCCAAAAGTGGCATTGCTCTCCTCACAAACATTTCGATGAAAAATAGTACTTGCATGCGTTAAAGACATCCAATAGCACCATATTCGTATACTTGGTAGCCACTTTCGAACATGTTGGTAACAAACATGATCCTTTTACCACAGCAGCGTCGTGGGTGGTGCGAAATCAGACACTGTGCAGTTAAATACGGCCCCTGTGTGATGCAAGCACCAGGGTTCATCTACGCGTATGGAAACGAGATCGACAAGCCATCCGTTGGAGTATCCTGCTTCGGAATGTTTACGTTTCAATACGCCACGCACCGTGACCATGTCACCAAGATGTACATCCCAGTTGATTTGACGGATCGCGGCAATATCCAGTATGCCCTCCTGCGCACGCATCATGACCTCTAGCAGCTCTAGCACCCGCGCATTCAGTATATCCCGTTGCATTGTTAGATACAAAAGTGGCTCCTAGATTTTTAAGTTGTTGGAAGGTACCTCCATCTTGGAGCTGGATATCTCCAAAAACGAGGGATTTACTACACTAGCGAACGAAGAGAATCGTGAGAGCGATGGATGATTCGCTACAGGAGATACTCCTTCACGTACGATAAGCTGCGTTTACGGACGAAGCGACCATGCACTGAAATTTCACATACTTCGTGAGTGCCATCGAAATGCCGTAGGCCTTGGATCGTCTTGATGGTCATTTTATTGACTTTACCAACGCCAATTTCAGCCAATGCAAATCCTTATCGTTAAAGTAGGGTGTGCCCCTAGCAAAAGTGGGGTGTGCCCCTATTCGGGGCCTTTTGCTAAAGCAACAAGGTTGTGACGTCACAACCATGTGTAATGGGCAAAAGGAGCAGGAGATCCTGTACACCGCTCGCATAAAAGGGGAGGTGTGTGCCAACCATGTGTAATTAGCAAAACACCCATGTGGATTTAGCATTTCCCCTCAATAGCTGTACTCTAAACTCGGTGTTGGTACCGGTATTAGATACCGCTTTTGCCCAAAGTCGGTATCGGTACTGGTATTGGATACCGCTTCTTGGCAAAGTCGGTATTGATATCGGTACTAAATACCACTGCTGCCAAAAGTCGGTATTGTTTACCGGTATTAGGTACCGCTCTCCCGTTGTCTCGGTATCATACCGGTTGTATCATACCATGTGGCCTAAACTCGGTAATGGTACCAGTACTGGGGTACCCTTGAGGCAAAAGTCGGTAGCAATACCCTAATACCGATACCGTTGATTTGAAAATCGGTATCATATACCTAATTGGGGGGTCAGACATAAGAAAAAAAGTGTTTATTTCGTGAAATAAACACTCGCGATATGAACGTTTATTTCACACGATATACACACTTTGAAATGAGCAACTCTCGAGCTGCTCATATCCGAAATAAACGTTTATTTCGTTTCAAAATAACCCCTTTGGTGAACGGGCCCAATCAGGCCGAATGAAAGGACTCGATCCGTCACCTAGCGACTTTTCCGAAGAAAGAGCGCGCGTTGGGATCGAGCAGATGATGAGATTTGGGTACCGCCCTGTTGGCTATAAAGGGAATGAAAAGTTAACACCGCGTTACTTGTTGCAACAAGTAGGTTCGAGCGTTTTTGCAACCGGTTTGCGAGAGAATCGGATTGGGTTTTGCACTGAGGATTCTTGTAACAGGACTGATCCTGTTACAGGCTTGCACTGTGTTGTTCGAGGAAGCGCGCAATACGGGAGGGGTAGGATTAAATGATGACAACTAATCCTATATTAAAAGAAATAGAATATTCGCTTAAGCTTGAGAACGAAAAATTAAGAGTGTTTATTAAATGGGTGGTTAGCGGCTAACAGTATAGTAATTACCTAACTAATATAATAATATCAAGTATTAAACTAACTGTACTATTAGTTAACCTGCATGATTCGGTATTTATACCGAATCGACTTTTCCTTCGTAGATTATAATAACTTATAATCTCTTATTTAAATTTCAGACAACGCGTCTGAAATTCAACTGTGATATTCTAACTTGAATATCAATTATGTAATGGCACCCCATTACATCACCCCCCACTTAAGGTGGTTGGCCAATAATACTTCTTATTTTGGCCAATCATAGGTGGCACTTGTTGGTCGGAATTTCTCATTCACCAATTGATTGACCATCGACTCGATGGTCGAAGCACGCGGCGGCACTCTAAAGAGCGCTGCTGAAAACATCGAAGGAGCTTCTTCCTCCGCCTCAGCACTAGGTGCTGAGGAGTTGAGTGACAACAGTGACACTGCATTAGCAGCGTCAACTACGCAAAGGTAGGAAGACGTACCGCCTTCGACCACAGATGCTGCTAAGGCGGCATCTGGCAAGAAACAGGGAGATGTTGCTAATGCAACATCTCGCACGATGACAACCCCCGAATGGTGTGTTGCCAGGAAGGGTTCTTCCATGTTCGGAGACAGTTCTGACTCCGAACAAAGTGATTGGGGCACAGCTGTCCCCGCGAAAGGATCTAGCGAGTCGAAACTTGCTAGGTGCTCATCGCCTAACAGCGATGATAACTCTTGTGTCGCTGTCAGCTACGACAGTGACAATGATCATCACAGATGGTTGCGGGAACGCAGAACCCCACCTGGACCAAGTACGTCTCCACGTCGGGGTTGTTTAACCCCGGCGCGTGGTGTTGAAGCAGGCGGTGTTCCGCATGCTAAAAGAGCTCAAACAGAAGCGGTGCCTGCCGCTTCTGAAGCGTATCATCGTACGGAACCACATGTTTCGTACAGAGTGGGGTTTTGGACCCCTGGATGGGCTATTGCCCCCAACAGTGGCGGTCACCGTAAGCGGGACTGCCAATATGCGCTGTTCGATATCAACGTGCTGGATGACTGCGAAGATATCCAGTCACGTCGATTCGATCGAAGTACAGACGATAGACGTCTGTACTTTTATTGACCTCTTTTTCCAGGTTCTACATTATTCGAGCCGGAAAAGGTCAAGAAAGAACAGGGACGACAAGGACGCCCTGACTCAAAGTTGGAACGCTTTTGTTGACAACTACAACAAAAGCCCCGATGACTACGTGAACAAAGTTCACGTAATGCGCGAGCGCTTTTTAAAGCACTCGCGAACAGGCAAAATGGAATACATCCATTTTGCTTGCACCAAAGAAGGGTTGAACTGTAGTGTCCCTTCTCACCTCGTTTGTCCGCGGTGTCCGCAGGGCGCTCCTCGTCTGTCAGAGGAGGAGTTGCGCGGGTACGGTAGTTTTCCCGTACCCGCCGAAATTCAGGGCTTAATCGATGCCCTAAATGCATCAACACCTAGTGTTGATGCTACTTCGCATTATGAGTTTGAGACTCCTCCTCAAACTCAGTTAAAAGGTCTGGGGCGTCGGCCTTCAGAACCTCAATCGGCTCCCAGAGTCGAACTCTTGGGGGTAACCCAGCCAGCGTACTAAGTACTCGGTACGCTGCCCCTTCTTCGAAGGAACCGAGCGCTTCGAGATCAAGCGCTCGAAAATGTATCGCTTATTCCCCTGATTATCGATCAGGGGCGGCGGAGGCTGAGAATTACCTCGCCGTTGTTGTTGCGGAGCATGGTTCTTTGCTCCGCAAACTCGAGGAGGGTTGTTCCTCCTTGAGCAGCGATATATCTCACTCTGTGAAGACATATCGGTCTCTTCGCGAAAATGTCCGCGACATCCTCGGGGTGCACACTGCCCTTCAGCAGAAGAATGATCTTCTGTAAATCGAGCTTTCCCGCTGTAAGGAAGAGCTCGATCGGCACAAGGCTGATATTGAGCAGTCGAAGGCGGATGTAATGACTCTCCGCTATGCTCATCAACGGCTGGAAGGCGATTACAAGTCTCTCTTGGGAGACTTGGAGAAGCACGGTATCTTCCGTGTTTCTGTGTCTCGTCGTAAGACGAAGACGAATGATACGGTTTGAGCCGCCCAGCATAGAATGTTGGGTGGAGCCGCATTGCTGTGGGAATGTCTAAAGTATAGGCATTCCCCTGAATCTCTTGGACCTTGAAAGGTCCAATGTACTTAGGAAGCAACTTCCGTGTAGGTAAGTTGCTTATTGCATGTATAGGCAAATTAGTAGTACTTAATAATACCAATTCGCTTTTCCGAAAGGAGTTTTTGTTCTTCCTTCCTTGCTTTTCTGCATTTTGCTTCTGCTTATCCAAAGCAGAAGCAAGTGCATCTTTTATATAGAGTATTACAGTTTGGCGCTGTAATACGAATTCATCTACTGCTTTATCAGCAGTAGGTGCGTTGCCCTCATTGTCTGCATCCATTGCTGCATACACATATTCATCATATGCAGCTTCAGTTTCATTTGAAGCTGCTTCTGCTTCTACTGTACTTTCAGTAGAAGGGCCATCGTTTTGTTCACAAGTTGCAGTTGCAACTTGCGCATTGACTCGCTCAAAATTTGAGCGGGTCCCTCCCCCACTTAGATTTGGCGTATCGCCAAGTAAATCTGGGGTTCGTGGATGCCTTAAGGCATTCACGTAGAACGGTGTATGCTTAGTTGAAGCATGCACCGAAGTGTTAATCGCGAATTCAGTGAGTGGCAGATAGTCACTCCACTGTTCAAAGGCATGTGCGTATGATCGCAACATGTCTCCGAGAACGCGGTTAACCCGTTCTGTCTGCCCATCCGTTTCCGATGGTCCGCAGCTGACATCTTCAACTGGGTTCCCAACAAGGAGAACGTTTCTTGCCAGAAAGGTCCTGTAAATCTCGGATCTCGATCCGAGACAATGTCTTCCGGCATTCCAAGCAAACGGAATACCGTATCAACGAATATCCGCGCTGTTTGAGCGGCGGCTACGTTCGCTGATACTGCAGTAAGATATACCATCTTACTGAAACGGTCTGCAAAGACCACTATTCCGGTCTTCCGACTATTGCCGGGTGGAAGACCGAATACGAAGTCCATTGAAATGGACTTCCAACACTCTGTCGGAACCGGCAGAGATTGCAGCGGAGCCTGTGCAGACTGCGCAGGCTTAACGCGCTGGCAAATCTCGCAATCGCGTACGTATTTCCGTGCCCACTTGTACTGGTTTCGCCAGTAAAAGTCACGTGCGAGAGAAGCGTATGTCTTCTCTCGACCTTGATGCCCCGAAATCCGTGCATCATGATACTCAAACATAATTTGATGTTTGAGATCATCGTCGTTTGGAACGACGATGCGACTTTCATCTTTTTGGTCTGTGCTGTAAAGCAGCAGACTATCGTGCAGTCGATATCGATGCACGCAAGCGCGGAGGAATTCTGGGAGTTCGTCGCGCTTCTCACTTGATTAATTACTTAATTAATCAATCAACAGACGTGTCTCCTCGTCTGTTTTGTACGCCTCGCGTACTTGTCGTATAATTGACGACGACAAAGCAGTGCAACGGATCGCGTTTGCACTGGCACCTTCGGTTACGGACGGTTTCGTCTCGTAATCGGGCCTTCGTGATAGCGCATCCGCTATCACGTTCAACTTTCCGGGTTTGTATTCAACCGTAAAGTTGTATTCAGCAAAGAATGACAGCCATCTAGCCATTCTGTGAGAAATGTGTGGTGAATTCACGGCCGTGCGTACCGACGCATGGTCCGTGTAAACCACAAACGGTCTATCTCCCAAGAGATAGATCCGAAACTTGGACAGTGCATACTTCATGGCAAGGAGTTCCTTGTCATGCACTGGATAGTTGCGCTCGGCTGGGCGCAACTGACGCGATTTATAGCAGATTACGCGATCACGATCATCGTGATCACGCTGCATCAAAGCAGAGCCGATAGAGAAATCGCTCTCGTCGCAAACGACGTGGAACGGACGCTCGTTATCGGCTATAGCCAAGACAGGCGCTTCAGTCAAGCTTTGCTTGACTGCATCAAAAGCATCTTGGCATTGGGTATCCCAATGCCATTCGACATCTTTATTAAGCAATTGAGAAAGAGTTCGTATTAACCAAGCATAGCTGCACGAATACTTGTGCAAATATGTTGCCAACCCAAGGAACTTTCGAAGTTCCTTAACGTTGTTTGGCGTAGGCCATTCAACGATCACCCTGATCTTTTCTGGGTCAGAGCGCACCCCGTTCTTGCCCACAAAACATCCAAGAACGGGTATCTCAGGTGCACCAAAGGTTCACTTCTTTAGTTTTGCATAGAGCTTATGCTTACGCATAAGCTCTAACACTCGACGTAGATGTTCCCTATGGACATCTACATCGCTTTTATCGTGTTCACCCTTACTATGTATGAACACGTTATCGAAATAACTCGGTGCGAATTCTCGCACCGGGCGTAATAGATGCGTTACGCATCTGTTAAACGTAGCAGGGGCATTTCGAAGCCCTTGTGGCATAACAAGCCACTCCCAAAGCATGCCGCTTGGGGTGCTTACCTCCGTGAGAGGGATATCCTTCTCAAGCATTAGGATTTAATAAAATCCATCTCTTAGATCGAGAGGACTAAAGATGGTGCTCCCGCACATGCCATCAATGATGACATCTTTTCGCGGTATCGGCGTCTGCGCCGGTACCGTCGCTGCGTTCAGCTTGTTGTAAGCGTGAATGATTCTCCACCCACCTGTGGACTTTTTCACAAAAAAGGTGGGGGTAGAGTGCGGCGAGATAGACTCCCGCACTTGGCCTGCTTTACGACGAGCTTCGAAAAACTCGTCGATCGCTTTTACTTGATCACGCAGCAACGGCCATTGCCGCGTGACACAATACTTCGTGCCTGGCTCGAGGTCAATTTCATGACGAGTTCCCTTATCCTTAGGGAGCTCTCTAGGTACTTCTTCTGGGAATACGTCAGCGTATTCCCGAAGTACCTCATAAAATGGGTAGTTCGCTTTAAGCGACT